>JAAOOA010001274.1:0-127500 GCA_012861695.1 Trematomus loennbergii | reverse complement strand
GCCAAGTAACCCAGGTGGATGCAATCAGGCCTCTGTTTTTAGATGGGGTTTGTGGCCATAGGCCTGACTTTAACCATAGACCGTATATATAAAGATTTAAACTAGCTGAAGGGCTTTCTGTTCGAACCACAGTGACATCTAGAGGTTGTTTTGTGCATAACATGTCAACCAAAAGGTAGAGCTGGCTGAATCAGATGGAGTTAAACTTTTTTTTTTTCAACAAGATATCAAGACACAAAATGTGCTCTACCAAATGGTGGCGCTGGCAGTTAAAGGGTTACCTTCTGAAAGTGAGGAATATGACCTGCTTTGTCCATAGGATTATACAGGCCAGTCCATTGCTGCTTGTTTAAGGAGTTAACTATTTCCAATATTAAAGTCACTGAAATTGTATTCTATTTTATTCACCTATAGACAACACACAACACTCCGTGATGGAGCACGCCCAGAGCTCAACAAATTGGACTCGGACACCTTCCAGTGTCCATTTGTGAAAGGACCGGTCATACCCTGGTCTGATGGCTCATTTGCAGAGCCACCAGAGGGCACTTGTGAAATATGGAGTAAGTACATCTATAATTCTATATGATCATTGTATACTTCATCCATTAATTACATGTTACTTGTTAGATGTGTTTAATGCCTCACACATTATGGATACATGTTTATTTCTGTGCCCCAGGACATCCTTGGTGTAAATTAATTTTGAATTATAAATTGAACATTAAAAATTAGATTTATATTCAGGTTATGAAGTGTTAATAATGCTGGAAAAATATCCTTATTTGGGGTAGGCACAATATGAGCATAATCACACATTCAATCTGCAAAAAATCAGTTTATAGGCAAAAATATTATTGTTGGTGACATGATTATTTATTGCTCTCGCACAAACACCTTGTTTCAAATTGCATATTTACAAGAAATTCATGTTGGTTTGTTTCTAGAATCCTAAACCACTTTCTGTCTCTTTTTTAGGTTATAATGTTTATAAATGCCATCTCAATGTGTGGCCAGCAGCCATTATCACTGTGGCTTTTGCCCAAGAATCATTGGGAGAAAGGAGATGTTTATTAGTCACTTTAAAAACTGCTGCACTGAACATCCAACTACGTTGGCGGCGGCCCCAGCAACCACAACGACTCCTCCAGTGATGGCTCCGACGACCGCTCCAGTGATGGCCCAGACGGCCGCTCCAGTGATGGCTCCGACGGCCGCTCCAGTGATGGCTCCGACGGCCGCTCCAGTGATGGCTCCGACGGCCGCTCCAGTGATGGCTCCGACGGCCGCTCCAGTGATGGCTCCGACGGCCCGCTCCAGTGATGGCTCCGACGGCCGCTCCAGTGATGGCTCCGACGGCCGCTCCAGTGATGGCTCCGACGGCCGCTCTAGTGATGGCCCCGACGGCCGCTCCAGTGATGGCTCCGACGGCCGCTCCAGTGATGGCTCCGACGGCCGCTCCAGTGATGGCTCCGACGGCCGCTCCAGTGATGGCTCCGGCTGCTGCAGCAACATGGCACAATATTTCCACAGCCCCCAACATTTTGATGTCAAAGCGCAAAACCACAACATGTTGTTTTTGTAGCCTACAACTAAAAAGGAACATTTTTCACATGATGTTCTGTTCAATAAATGTTCATTGAGGAAAAACGGTATCAGTGTCTTATTGTATATTCATCACAGTGAATGCAGTGAATGCTGAACTTGCCGGACCATATACTGTAGTTGAAAGTACACAATGAAACACTGGCTTGCTTGTATCAATACAATTCCCACATGCCCTACCCCGGAACCTGCGGTCTTCAGACTCTGGCCCCCCGCACCAACCTGCGATCCTTCGGGGACAGAGCCTTCAGTATGGCAGCCCCACTCTCTGGAACGCTCTCCCTGCGGAGATCTGCAACATCCCCACGCTGACGCCTTCAAAGGGCCCTCAAGTCTGCCAAGGTCTTTGGCCCCAAATCTATTTGTTTTGTCTGTCTAACTGTTCGTCTAACTGCCTTTTGTATGTTTGTTTCTACTCCTGTTTTTTTTTAAAGCGACCTTGGGTCTCATGAAAGGCGCTATATAAATCCAAGTTATTATTAATACATCATTGGAATGGTAAGAATCTCAGCTACAACACTGACTAAAGCCTTCCCATCTCCAGTATGCCTACATGACAAGCATTTTTATAATATACAGTAAACATATCTTTGACTTATTAGAGAAGAGACAATCATCAAGCCAGATACCAAGGTATTTACAACAGGCAACCACTTAAATTACTTTTCCTTTATGTTATTGTTATTTGGTTTTATTAGTGCTTTTGTCGTTTGAAGGAAATTAAAATACTGTATTGAGTTGGTTTCTTCTGTTTTGGAAGCCTTGTATATCTTTTTTGGCTTGTTAGAAATACCCCATGGTAAACTGTGTTCTAGCAGCAGTTAAAGAAGCTTAGTTTGCTGTCTTAGACTGCCAGATGTATTAAGATGGTTTGTTCACAATTACACATAAAACCTAAATGTTCATCTGTTTATTGTTCTTTCCTTTATATTCAAAGCTATTGGCTATATCTTGACATTATGTTAATTTGATCATACTTGCCATACATTTATTTTAATTTATGCGATTCCTTCAAGGTTTTGTAATAGACCCCTAGTACTTTTAATTTATAAAGTAATAATACATGGAATAATTGAGCTCATTAGTGGCCTGACTGGCCCTCCTAATTTGTTCCTTAATGACCCCTGATGTGATTATGTATATCTTAAAACCTTTAACAACTATATTTAGATGTTCACAAATATCTACATTTATGTATAAAATACATGTGTAGCAGTTAGACAAACATAATCAATAGATCTCATTAATACCTATTTTATATATTAAAAAAAAGTTTACTAAACCACCGTTTGTTGACAAAATGATTTGGGTTGAAAGTTATACTGTTGTGTCTCAAACGGATAGACTAGGTTATTAATTTTTGCCTAATAGTTGCTTAAAATGCTACAATAACATTTGCAATTTCGTTTTTAATCTGCCATGTACGATCTCAATAATAATAAGTGTCGTCAATTCTCTTTTAATCTGCCATGTACAGTAATGTCTCTCAGCCACCGTAGTGTCGTGTCAGGTGGGCGTGTCGTGTAGTGGGCGTGTCGTGTAGTGTGGTGTACTGTCCGCGGCTGCAGCTAGACCATATTGGGTACACTGGCTTTAATTGATCTAAGGGGCTCTGATCTGATTGGATGACAGGCTCAGCCCCCCAACTGAGACCTTCTCAACCCAGAAGATCCACTGGGGATCACTGTGTGATGAATGCAGCAGGCCTGCTCAGTCTCACTTAGTCTTACTTGAGTCCCGCCTAGGTTGTTAACCTCTGAGCTAGGGCTGTGCATTCATCGTATTTTATCGCAAATTACGATTTTGACCTGCCACAATTACGAAAACAACATAATCGAAAAAAACTATTATTTAGCTTTGCTAGGTTGTGACAGTGCACTGCAACATATTTGATCTAATTCATTTTGGTCTCATTTATTTGTATTTATCATATTTATATTGTTTAGTAGCATGGGGAAATGCGCTCCAAAATATTGTTGATCTTGTTTATTGGTATTTATTATTTTGATATTTATTTAAATGTATCATTTAATTTATTTTTGTATTGGTTTTTCAGTTGAATTATACGTTCAGGGTAATCAACAGTTAAAAAGATACTGTTCAAATTATTATTTGTATTTGTTTAAAGTTCAATAAATGGATTTTTTCAAAGTCAATGAATAGTCGTATTTAATAATCGTGATATCAATTATTGACCCAAATAATTGTGATTATGATTTTTGCCATAATCGCACAGCCCTAGTCCCGCCCCTCCCGTTCATTTCTATGGCATTCTGGTTTTCATCTTGTGGTCCACCCATTGGTTGTCCGATTTAGTTCTAGTACTCTGACCGGCTTTTGAAAAGGTAAGATAAAACTCTGCTATTACTCTTAACAAGACAGTCCCTTATAATGTAGTATAACAGTAGATGAATGCCAATGTGTTGTCTTTTAACGTTCGTGCATATTTGCATTGGTAAAAAGTTGCCGCTAAGCCAGAAACACACGGGAGTTTTCCGACCGTTTGAATCCGTAAATACTTGTCATTTAATGCTTATTACTATGCGCTAACGTTTATGACGTTAACATTTATATGCACCATTCGTGATTAAAAGTTGCCACTCGCCATGTACAGTCTTGCAGGCGGTGTCACGGTTTTGGATTGTTTTCATTTACCACCTTTTATTTTGAAATGTTTTCCTCCTTGTGTCTTGTCTGATCCTTCTTCCTGTGTTTGCCTTCCTGTCGTTAGTTTCCCTGGTGTGTCTGATTGTCTGATTGTGTTCACCTGTTGCCCTTGTGTTTCTGCCTCCCTTACCCCAGCTGTGTCTTGTCTTGTGATTACCCCTCTCTGTATTTAGTCTTGTCTTCCCCTGTGTGCCTGTCGGTTCATTGTCTCTCCTGTCTCCCTCCATGTTGGTCACGGTCAGTTGTTGTGCTACCTATGTGTTTCATGCCATGTTTTTGTTCAGCTTTTAAAATAAAGCTCGCTTTTGTTTCTAGACCTTTTTACCTTTTTTGTAGTCTGCATTTGGGTCCTACTCTTTCCACGCAACCTAACAGAATGAACCGACCAATTATGGACCCGGATGATGATTTGATTTGCTTTCTCTGGATTACTCCATTTGATGTCTTTATGCTGAGTGGAGTAGAACCTCGACTAGAAGGGAGAAAAGAGGCTGTCCTCAAAAAAGCACAAATGGAGGGTGGATAACGTGCCATGGCTGAGGAGCTCGTTGCCTGAATTTCTCAGAGTTTTTTCGAGTAGCCCTGAGTGCCAGTCTCCATTCTCTGACCCTTTTTTGGGATCCCGCCTGGCATTTGGAGGTCCACGGAACCTCCAAAAGACCTCAAAGAAACGCAAGGTCAGGAAGCCAGCTCGTAATCCAGTACCGGCCCACACAGCCATGGATCCGTGCTCCATTACCTGGCTCACACAGCCAGGGTCCAGGCTTCTGTTCCGTGCCCAGCAGCCATGGTCACTGCTCCAGAACCGGACCTTGCAGTCATGTTTCCGTGCTCCAGTGCCAGCCCACACAGTCATGGTACCGTGCTCCAGTACCATATATATAATATATGTTATAAAGTTTTACACTTTATGTATTTTATGATTGCATTGTGGCGGTGGTGGCTGCGGCGGCCTCCTTCCTCTTCTTTCTGTTGACCCTCTGTCGGTCCCTCAGCAGTTCCTTCTCGGTCCGTCCTCCCCTCAACTCGTGAGCCACTCCTCCACCGTGCGCTTCTGGGGGTCAGCAACCTAGCAGCAACTCTGCCTCGTCGGGCGGTGCAAGCTATGACCCGTGGCCCGGGTCGTTCTCTGGCCGCATAGCGTGCAGGTCCGGTTACGCCTCGTAGGGAACACACAGGCTGCAGCAGAGGCCATCTTGATCTTCATCCTCCACCCTGTGGTCTTCGGGACGTTGACCTTCAGCCACTGGTCCAGGGTCACTCCTGAAGTGGCACGGCAGCAGAAGGGCAGAAACTCTGCCTCGTCGGGCGGTGCAAGCTATGACCCGTGGCCCGGGTATACACACCTCTTCCTTTTATGATTAATTCACCTATTCATCCATTTCCCATTTTATGTAGCTTCTTTCATTATTATTACCGTTACTGTTTCTTCATAGCTTATTTCTCTTTATTTATTAATATTATTAATTAATATTATTATATTTATTGTTGGCAGCCGAGATGGTTTGAGTCCAGGAAAGCCCTTATCTTATCCCAAAGCCTGTTGTCTGGCTTAACCAAATATAACAGGGAGAAAGCAGCTTCTCCCATACTTCAGATGTTTAGGAAGTCCTCCAGCCATCTATTGAAATTGAAGCAGTTGGGCTTTCTGACTTTCCAGTTCATAAGAACGAGGCGTTTAGTTGAAAGGCATGCTAGGGCTATAAGTTTACTTGCAAATGTTGATGTTATGCCATTGAGCGGGGATCCCAGCAAGCATGTAGCTGGAGTTAAGAGTATCTCTATGTTCAGAAGCTCAGCGAGAGTATCTCCAACTACGTCCCATAGAGATTTTACAGCCGGACAGGACCAAAGACAATGTCAAAGGGTACCCACTTCCGCACAACCATGCCAGCATAGGCCCGCGAGTGTTTGATCCATCTTTTTGAGTCTACAGGGTGTGATGTATGCTCTGTGAAGGATTTTAACTGTATTCCTCTAAACCGGACACACTTGGAGATTGATGTCGAGTTCGACCACATTCTGTCCCACTCAACTGGGCTAAGGGTGATGCCTAAGTCCTGCTCCCATATTTCTGTGACTGCAGATTAGTATTGGCGGTTGAGGTGAGGAGAAGTTTATATATACCTGAAATCATTCCTTTCTTGTTTGCAAGTCTTTTAGGTTCATATCAAGGTGTTCATGACAACCTATCTTTATACCTTTTGATGTTAAGTTTTTAATATTTGATTGTAATTGCATATAGGAGAGGAAGAGGGATTTATTCAGATTCAAATGTTCCATCAACACTGTGAACGGAGTTATGATATTGTTTTTTACTATTTGCCAATGTGTTGTATGTCATGTGCTTGCATATGTATATTATTCAATGGGTTACCGCCCTGTTTTTAAAATATTACTTAAAGGTAGGGTAGGTAAGTTTGAGAAACCGGCTCGAGATCGCTAGAATTTGAAAATACACAACCGAGAGAAAATCTGCCACTTCCTTATAGAGCCCCTCCTCCAACACACACGAACGCGCACATGACCAATGAGGGCACGAGATAAGTTTGTGCACAGATGGAAGGCTGACAGGCAGGTAGGCCATCCATTTATTTTAGCCGTGCCGGCTAAAATGATTGGTCGTGCTTTTTACAGTACTACGGCTTCCACAGATGAATTTTTTTATGGATTTTTTGTCAAAGCACTTCAGATATTCATTGCTATCAGGATGTTAAGAGCATTCCATGGAATATAACAAAAAGTGTATCTCGAGCCGGTTTCTCAAACTTACCTACCCTACCTTTAAGTAAAAGTAAAAATGTGTCAGGATAAATTAAAGTCCATAATGTAGAAAGTACTCTGCAATATGACCCATTTCAGAATAACAAACTACAGAAGTATTATCAGCTAAATGTACAATAAGTAAAAGTACTCGTTATGCACATTTCTTTTCAAAATATTGTATTATTATGGTTATTATTTTTGTTGTTAAAATAAAAACTCTGGACTAAACTTTGTGTGGAAACTTTATTTATAATTCATTACACAACGTCTGATATTTTACTGCAACACGGGTCAATAAAACACAACATGGTGCACAGTAGAGATGATTAAATGATACAGACATATATATATATATATTTATAAACGGACAAGTAAAATCAAGCAATCTGATTGGTTCTTACCCGTGGTATACTGAGCGTATACCACGGGTAGAATTGTAAGTACTTTTCACAACAAGTCAGTATCCCTCCGCGTCTGAGATAAACAGTATACAGTTGGGCTGAAACAAGAAAGCAGCAGAGAAGTAACGCGGCAGAAACTCTCCTTTTTACGCAGCGGTCCAGACATAGACATCAAATGGCAAAAACATATTCAGTGTGCAGTTCCTTTAGCATTAGGGCAGGGATATTTAGATACTTTCCAAGGTTTGACATAATGAATTGTGCTACTTTTAAAGCAAGCAACGATGTTTTCAAATCTGTAATCAAAAAGGTCCGCAAAAACATTTAAGATTAACTTCCGCTTCGCGTCGGGCCGAACCACGCCCCTTAGCTGTGATATAATGAGCATATACCACGGCCTGTCGTGAGCTATTGCTTAAATATATAAAATATAACATGCATCATAATACAGCTCTGTAGTACAAACCTTTCTTTAATCAAATCAGTTTTATTGATTCAGATGTTATCTCACAGCACTTTACATATACTATACCGTACTCTTTGTAGTTTATTACAATGATCATCATTTACCAAAAACCCCTGTTTTAGAGTCACAATAGCCGTGTTCACACCAAGTACTTTCCTGTACTTAGTTCCGGCACTCAGAGCCCCGGCACTCAGTGCCCCGGCGCTTTTAACCCCAGGGCACTTAGTACAGATCGCGTTCACACCGGAGTACTTTTCCCTGAGGGCAGATTACGCAAATGAGCCGCTGACGTCACTTCTTCTTCTTCTGCGTTGGCTTTACTGGCAAAAAAAAAATGGAAACATACATGTTATTTTTGGCCCATAGTGGACTCCATGTTGTGTTGTGTGAAATGGGGGGGAATTAAAAGTTTAGGTCAAATATTTAAAATGATATAAATTATCATATTTGTGTATGTGCCGCTGCCATTCCTCCACAAGGTTGCAACATTGATGATAAATAAATGACAAATAAAGCTTTGCCAGTTTATAACCGATGAAACATGATGGTATCAGAATAATCACTTACATGTGATGTATAGGATGCTACACAGGTCACAAAAGATAAAGTGTCAGAAATAAGCAAGATACAGGATCTGTTTAATCGCCATGTCGGTTTTCTTTATTGCACTCTCAAGACATAACATTAAATAGAACAATTTGTAATGTAAATAAAGTGTCAGTTGGACATGTCAGTAAACATTATATATAAAATAAAGTGATAACAGTAATAACAATATAAAATAAAACTGTCCCAGGTGTGGGGATAGTCTCAGCAGCATACACACCTTAGTGCAAAGTGGTGTGTCGTGTGTCAGTATTTACAAAAACTATACCAAATAAACTAAACTTAACTAAACTATGCCTAAACTAGGCATAGGCTCAGCAGCAGACATTAACAGTGGCCACTAAAGGGAGGAAGACCTGTTGGCTGTCACTAGCTGGGAAAGCACTTCCAGAAACCCAGTGTTAAATGCAGCTTGTCGCTCATCCTGCCGCTCCTGGCGCAGCTCCTGGCGCCGCTCGCGCTGCGCCGACGCTTCCTCATGGCGCAGCGCCCACACTTCATCCTGGTGCTGCTGGCGCTCCATCTGCTGCTGGAACAGTTCTGCCTGGCGCTCCATCGAGGTGAGCATCTTGTCCTCCGTTTCCTGGGCCTGGGTGAACTGCACCATCTGATCTCCGCGCAGCGACTCATTCGCCACGGCACGCCGGTCCTCCAACGCCTGGACGGTCTCGAAGAAAAGTGCATCCTGTGTCCGCTTTCCTAAGAGGGGAAAATAAGCAAGATACAAGATCAACAACCAGAGACAATATATCATGTATTTTTTAGCTGCCTGGATTATAACAGACAAAGACTCATTCTGAAAACTGCACTGGAACAACTCAACATCAAGGACATGGATTTCAAGTCAATATATGAAAGTAAATCAAGAAATGAAGCAAACAAGCTGATCTTCAAATTCTTGAAAAGCACTGGTCTGAGGACAAGGATTTAATAAATCAACAGTAGGTGGCGATATATGCTCCAAGTGGAAGCGATTTCTTACCGGAAGTCATGTGACCTCTAGCCCGGATGTTTACAATGTTTGTGAGAGAGTAAAAAGGCGCAACATTTTGTAAATGCCGGTCTAGGCGAATACATTTTCACGCTGTTTCATAATTGTACCAAGAAGGAAATAAACATGATTGTGAACATCTGTTCCATGCGTAACGTTCTTTCAAGACAAAGTTACAGTGTGTGTACCTTTGCGTTTGGTTGCCGGTAAGGGGGACGAGCAAGCGAGCAAGCTCTGATCTCCAACGCTAAGAACCTCGCTTGTTTCCAATACCGAGCGTTGCTGATTTTCCTCGCCTGAAACACATGATTAGTTCCATGAGTTAGTGAAGTTAATTACAGAAACACTGCACAGTTATTCACTAGTCACAAACAATTACTGGTTGCCTTGTCACAGACATTCAGTTCGACAAATGTTTGTCTTTCTCACTTGCCTGCTATGATGGTTCTTCAGGACTGCTTCTTGAGCTCTAATCTCACTTTCGCGGAGTTTGCTGGTGACTTTAAAGCAGATGACAATGTATGTGTGTCGGTTAAGAGGAAAAGGTGCTTGTTTTTTTGCTATTATTACTATCAGGGAATGTACAACTAAACCCTGGACCGCCCAGTAGCAGTAGTAGTCAGATAGCTACTCCTGCTGATTTTATTTCTAGATCTGGGTTGGGATTCATTCACTTAAATGTGCGCAGTCTGTTACCTAAGTTAGATTTTGTCCGCATTTGGGCGAGCTCGACTGATGCTGATATCATTGTCTTATCAGAAACGTGGCTAGATAAATCTATTTTGGCCTCTGACATCTACTTAAATGGTTATAGTGTATATCGTACCGACCGTCCTAAAAAAGGTGGTGGCGTTGCCATTTATGTGAAAAATAAGTTTTGTGTAACCAAGATGGTTTCCAAATCTATTAGTAAACAACTAGAATTTTTAGCCTTAAATATTGAAGTAGCAAAGGGTCAACAGCTCATGGTGGTGGGCTGCTACAGACCCCCCTCAGCTGTCAAGGACTCTTTATCTTCATTGGCAAAACTTTTATCTCAACTTGACTACAAGGAAATAGTGCTGCTTGGTGATTTTAATTGGGACTGGTTAACTTCTGTGTCAGAGGATTTTAAAAACCTTTGTATCTCTCTGAATGTTACTCAGATTATAGACAGTCCTACTCGCCCTAACATTAAGTCCCCTAATAGATCCTCCTTAATTGATCTCATTTTAACTAATGTTCCCCATAAATACTTATCTGTGGGAGTATTTGCAAATGATCTGAGTGATCACTGTGTTATAGCCACAATTAGGGACACAAAAGTCCAAAAGGTTAAACCTCGCATTATCAGTAAGAGAGACAAAAAACATTTTGTGGAGCAGGGTTTTGTTCATGATCTGTTTGGGTTTGATTGGGGTAAAATCGATCTGTGTGCTGATGTAGAAACTGCATGGTCTTATTTTTATCTTGGTTTTATGGAAATTATAGATAGACATGCACCCCTGCGTACATTTAGAGTGAAGGGACGAGACAACCCTTGGTTTTCTGCTGAATTATCCAGTCTCCTACATGAGAGAAACAAGGCCTGGGCAAAGGCTAGGAAATCAGGCTCAGAGGTAGAATGGCTACGCTTTAGGCAGCTAAGAAATAGCTTCACATCACAAATAAAAAGTGCTAAGTCGAAGTATTATCTGTCAGTTACCACAAAGAACCTGAATAATCCTGGAAAATGTTGGAAAGCCATAAAATCGCTATCCACCGGTGATATCCGTAATGAGCTACCTCCGTGCATTACCACAGCATCTGGCACTATATCGGACAGGGCCACTATGTTAAATTGTTTTAATGAGCATTTTGTGTCCTGTGGCTCTCTGTTTGATTCTGTGACTAACTCTGCTTCTGTGAACACCACAGTCTGTGACTCTGAAAAACGTGTTTTGGAAAACCCTTTTAGTTTTACTCCTTTTACTGATGTTGTTCGTGAAGCTTTCTAAGTTAGATCCTAAGAAACCGGCCGGCCCGGACAACGTAGAACCTTTCTTTTTAAAGATAGCTGCAGATTTTATTGCTCCACCTCTCACTACTCTTTTTAACCTCTCCCTCAGCACAAACACAATTCCAAAATTGTGGAAGTCAGCGTATGTCCTGCCTTTGCTGAAAGGAGGGGAGGCAACTGTTTTAAATAATTATAGGCCCATCTCTAAATTGTCAGTTCTGGCTAAGGTTCTTGAACGCCTAGTGAGTGAGCAGGTAAAGGTGTTTTTATGTACAAATGACATCCTGTCTAAACATCAGTCAGGCTTCAGAAAGCAACATAGCACCATCACTGCCACAATGAAAGTGGTGAATGATGTGGCGAGTATTTTAGATAATAAGCAGAGCTGTGCAGCTCTATTTATTGACCTTTCCAAAGCGTTTGACACCGTCGATCATCGCATCTTAAAGCAGAGGCTACTCAGTATTGGCTTATCCAGCCATGCAGTGGGTGGTTTGTGAACTACCTCTCTGAAAGGTCCCAATGTGTTCATTTTGATGGGCTGTCTTCTGAGTGGTTAAACATTACTAATGGTGTTCCTCAAGGTTCTGTTTTAGGTCCACTTTTATTCTCCATCTACATCAATAGTTTAGGTGAAAATGTCGATGGAGCAACCTTACATTTTTATGCGGACGATACCGTTATGTACTGTGCACGTCCCTCCATTAAGGAGGCTGTTGTTGAATTGCAAGCTGCTTTTAACATTATTCAGACTCAGCTCTCTGAACTAAAGCTTCTTTAAATGTTGATAAAACCAAGGTAATGCTCTTTTCAAAAGCAAAAAAGACACCAGAGCCTGTTTTAGATATTTTAACTACGCAAGGAATAAAACTTGAAGTGGTTGCCTGTTACAAATACCTTGGTATCTGGCTTGATGATTGTCTCACTTTTAAACGTCATGTCAATAACCTGCTTAAAAAACTGAGGGTTAGGCTAGGTTTCTTTTACAGGAACAAGTCCTGTTTCTCGCTCGAGGCCAGAAAAAGGCTAGTCTCTGTGACCTTTTTACCTGTGCTGGACTATGGTGATTGATTTATATGAATGCACCTGCCAATTGCCTGGTCAAGTTAGATGCTGCGTATCACAGTGCACTGAGATTTGTGACAAACTGTAAAGCATTAACCCATCACTGTACCCTGTATGCAAGGGCTGGTCTGCCTTCACTAACTGTATGGAGGCTCAGTCACTGGTACATTTTTATATATAAAGCCATGTTAGGGAAACTTCCATCCTACATCTGCTCCCTGATCTCACGGCGAATTGTAAGTGGCTACTGCCTGAGATCGCATGCTGTGGTTTTATTAAATGTGCCAACTGCTAGGACTGTCTTAGGGAAGGTAGCATTTACATGCGCAGCTCCACTGTCCTGGAATAGTCTGCAATTAAAATGGAAACTGAGCAATCTGGTGCCACTAAATGTTTTTAAAGCTCGGTTGGATGCTACTCAATCGGAAGCTGTTGGTACCTGTGCATGTGGATAGTTATGTAAATTGTAATCCCTGTAATGATGCTGTATGATGTCCTTTTTTTGCTCTGTTATGTTTTTAATGTTTCATGTGGAACCTACTTGAGCAGGTCTCCCTTGAAAAAGAGATCAATGATCTCAATGGGAGACAACCTGGATAAATAAAGGTTTGAAATGAAATGAAACTAGTCAAAACGTTTCAATAGCGGCCGAGAATATCTAGCTAGCTAGATGTTATTAGCCAGCTCGGGGCCAGTGTTAGCTAGTTCAGCCTAGCATGGCTAGCTTGATCTACTGAGCAAATAAAAGTACATCTGAGACCATTATTGTGCAGATTAAAACCCCAGTGCATGTAGTTGCTTTTACCTTCGTCATTGTCGCCCTCTAAATTCGCCGTTGGAGCGGCCTCCGATGCCATAGTGCCCGAATCAAGGCTCGATGCTGGACCCTTGAATGATGGTCTGCTCCCAAGCAAAGCATCCAAGTGGTCAAACCATTTAGTGGTCCTCCGGTCGTTACCACTTTTATTGTTCCAGTCTTTAGTTTTCTTGTAGTCCTGGCGGAGTTTCTTGATTTTCAGTCGGCATGCCATGGCGCTGTGCAAGATTCCCATCTCAAGCAACAACTTAGAACAACGATCGAAGATCTTGGAATTGGGTACGGCTTCAACAGCATTCCCTGCGTCGTGTCCTCGGCGTAGATGTCCAGAAGCGCTGATACCTCCTCATCACTCCATCGCTCGTAGTTACAGCCGTAACTATCGTTCTATTTCGTCCCTACTGACCGCCAGAGGCGGTGCTTTTAGCACTGGATGACTTATACCAACCATGTCATGAAGAATCCAAGCCCTGGCTCACTACTGGAAGCAGCGGAGCTCGGCAAAAGGACCACGCCCAAAGAATGGGGAGTGGCGACATTAACCCGATAACTGGAGAATGTGCCAGAAGACGCCCACGACGCCGCGGCAGATGGTCTCCAGGGGCGCCCCTCTCAGGGCAGCCCAAGATGTTGAGATGCTCCTTGCAGAGTGGTATCTCAGCCCAGATGGCAAGGGGCGGCCACTGGCCCCGTAGGCATGTGAGATGGTATCGACAACCCAGTGGGGCAGCCACTGGTAGAGGGCACACCTCCTTTAGTGCCGCTATGGCAAAAACAAGAGTTGCTCCGACTGCCGTATACAGGCAGTAGCCTCGATATTCGCCCTTTGGGCACCCACAGGGCACAGCACTTCGACGTGCCGTTCTCCCGAATGTCAAAGCGTGCCAGCTGGGCAGGCTGATTGAAGTGGGTTTGTGGAAGCACCCTGGGCAGGAATGCCAAGGGCAACACCTGAGAGTCCCACCTCGGGCATGTATCGTTTATGGAGAGGACATGTAACTCCCCAACTTGCCTCCCTGAGGCCATGGCAAGCAGAAATGCTGCCTTCGTGGGCAGCCACCAAAGCCCCACCTGGGCCAGGGGCTCGAAGGGAGGAGATGATAGGGCATCCGGCAGCAGGGGCAGGTCCCAAGCCGGAGCCCTCGGGGTGCTAGGGGGACGCTGCCGTAAAGCCCCTCTTCAGGAAGAGGGACACCGACCTGAGGCACCCCGCCGTGGCGCCGTCGACCCGAACATGTCGGGCAGAAATAGCAGCCACATAAATTCAGAGTGGAGTGAGAACGTCCACTATCTAGAAGGGACTGCCGTCTGGGCAACAGTGTACCTGCTGTCCCAAGGAACATGCATATTCTTGCCCCTCAGTTGGGGTAGAAAGTACGTGAGTGCAAGCTGCACAGCCCGAAGCTCTAGCACTGACATGGCGTGCACCCTCCTGGGCAGACCACTGACCCTGAGCGGTCCTGCCCTGCCGCACTGCACCCCACCCTAAGAGACATGCACCTATGGTGACGGTCTCCTGGCGGGATGGGATGGCGCCCATGGGCACGCCCATCAGGAGATAGACCCTGCCCCTCCGGCGTGACAGAGAGTGGAGACAACGCTGCAACGCTCTGACTTTCCTGTGCCTGTGCCACTTGGCATCCAAGAGAAGGCTGATCAGCCACATCTGCATGGGGCACAACGACAGCGGGCCTAAGGGCCCAACGGCTGAGGCAGCCGTCAGTCTGCCCAAGGGCCGGAGGAACTGAATATCAGGCACCCTCTTGCCCGGCCCACGAGGAAGTAGGCATCCCTAAAGTCCACGGTTGCGAACCACTCCCACTGTGCATGTGCTGCGGTCAGCATATGGAATGGCAGCACCTCCAGGAATCTGTCGATTCCTCTGAGGTCCAAGAGCAGGTGAAATCCGCCGACTTTCTTGGCCACGAGAAAGTACGCAGAGTAGAACCCCCTGGGCTAAGCAGAGGGTCTACTGGCTCGATTGCCTCCTTGGGCAGAAGGACGGACAACTCTTGGCTAGAGCTAGGGCATCTGCCGGATCGCTGACGACTGTCATTTTGGCCCGGCCGAAGGCTAGGGGCCGGAACTGCGGTTCGTACCCCTGGGTTAAGGTGAAAACCACCCAAGGGCCGGAAGTACAGACAGCCCAGTAGCTGAGCTGCTGCTGGGGGGAGGCCGGTAAGGCTCTGAGGCACGAGGCCGCCTAGAAGGCCGGCAGCCGGGGGCACAACGGATGAGTGGGCCGCTGGGACCTGCGCAGACCACCACTGTAAGCTGGTGGCTGAGTGCGGCTGCTAGAGGGGCCCCTGGGCCTGCTGGGAGTGGGCACAGGCCTATAAAGACCCGAGAGCTGCTGCCTGGTCTGCCTAGCTTGGGCAGCACGCTCCAGTGCCTACAGGGCAGCTGCCCCAAACAGCTCCCCTGACTCGACTGGCACACTACGGAGGACATGTCTCCGACAGTGGTGACTAAGCAGGCCAAACCTGGCGACGAGTCTGCACCATAAGGACATGACTCGTCCCAATTCCCTAGCATTAGGGCAAAGGCTTGCAGTGATGCATCACTGAGGCCCAGCAAAGAAGGCTCAGCCGGAGCCTGCTGCAGAGAGGTAGAGACAGCCAGTATCAGATGGGAGAGGGAGTTCCCGTGCCGCTGTGTCGTAGGCCTTACAGAGCAGCTCGTTTGTGACCCTGCACTGAGGCCGAGGGCGCCTGGCATCCGGGGCCAGAATCGGGGAGGCGATGGCAGGCTCAATGGATGGCAAGCGACCCAGCCCCACCCTCCGGATCCTGCATGGCAGCAGAGTGGGAGAGGGCCCTGGTGTGTCTCTAGCATGCATGGAGCTCCCTCAGGTACTCCTCTAAAGGAGGAACAGTGGGAATGAAAGGGGCAGGGTTATGCCTGAAGAAGGCGCTAGCCTGGGTCTGCCTGCGGAACCTGAAGCTGCAAGCGTACCAGGGCCGCACGAATAATGGCCGCCATGGAGCCGTCTTCCGTACCCTGCAAAGAGCTCTGAGCAGAGGAGTGGGAAGCCTCTTCGGGGGTGAGCGGGGCCCCGCCCCCCCCCTTTCAAGAAGAGGTTCAGCCGGAGCCGCTAGCAAATGGCATCCTCAAGCAGAGGTGTGGCAACCGAAGGCGGGCCAGGCGGCAATCTAGTAGCCCCCACACCGGCCCCTGCTGAAGGGCCAACAGGAGCGGCTTTGTCTGCTCCATGATGGCAGCTCACCGATCCACCTTAGCCTACATGAATGAGCCATTCTGTGGGTAGCCAGATGCAGCGTAGCCGGGAGCGGGTGCGGGAACACAGCCATCACCACAAGTTGACACGAAGCAGTCCGTCGAGGCTCTGCACGGCGCACAGTCGGCCACAGCTCCTGGAGGACACGTTAACAACCCGTAGCTCCGACTATCAGTCGCGAAGCTGCACGAGGCCAGCTGTATGCAGAGAAATCCCTCAGATCAAACCTGAACGCTGTAGGCTGCAAGAATGCAGCCACGGTACTCTCGCGCAGCGAGAAGATGAAAGGAACAGATCCTCTGACGACACCGGCTGTTATAGCCGGTGTCATGTGGGTCACAGGTGACTTTGTTGTTATTGGTAACTCGAGCTGCGCATGCGCGCGATGGATATATCCAGTGCTAAAGCACCGCCTCTGGTGGTCAGTAGGGACGAAATAGAACTCTGAAATGTTTTGTAGAGCCGCCGAGGTGGGACTCTCAGGTGTTGCCCTTGGCATTCCTGCCCAGGGTGCTTCCACAAACCCACTTCAATCAGCCTGCCCAGCTGGTACGCTTTGACATCAGGAGAACGGCACGTTGAAGTTGCTGTGCCCTGTGGGTGCCCAAGGGCGAATATCGAGGCTACTGCCTGTATACGGCAGTCGGAGCAACTCTTGTTTTTGCCATAGCGGCACTAAAGGAGGTGTGCCCTCTACCAGTGGCTGCCCCACTGGGTTGTCGATACCATCTCACATGCCTACGGGGCCAGTGGCCGCCCCTGCCATCTGGCCTGAGATGCCACTCTGCAAGGAGCATCTCAACATCTTGGACTGCCCTGAGAGGGGCGCCCCTGGAGACCATCTGCGCCGCGGCGTCGTGGGCGTCTTCTGGCACATTCTCCAGTTGTTATCGGTTTAATGTCGCCACTCCCATTCTTTGGGCGTAGTCCTTTTGCTGAGCTCCGCTGCTTCCAGTAGTGAGCAAGGGCTTGGATTCTTCATGACATGGTTGGTATAAGTCATCCAGTGCTAAAGCACCGCCTCTGGCGGTCAGTAGGGACGAAATAGAACGATAGTTACGGCTGTAACTACGGTTCTATGAGTCCCGGATGACGCCAGAGTTTCCTGTCACTCAGAACTCTTGTGTGCTCGCGAGAAGATTCTGGGAACAGATCCTCTGACGACACCGGCTGCTATAGCCGGTGTCACGTGGGTCACAGGTGACTTTGTTGTTATTGGTACTCGAGCTGCGCATGCGCGCGATGGATATATCCAGTGCTAAAGCACCGCCTCTGGCGGTCAGTAGGGACGAAATAGAATGTCTGAATGTTGTATTTGCTCGCATTAGCATTATTAGCATTAGCATTCGCCCAGCGCACAAACGCAGAGAGACTAACTTATGGCAACACAAAATAAAGCATGGAGCGGTGGAGATGAGGAGGTGTCGGCGTTCTGGTTTTGTAGTTGTAGTCATTTGTTTTGGGCATGTCATTTTCGAGCCTGAAACATGAAAAACAGGCTTGGTGCTTAACAGGTTAAGCCCTGAGCCTGTTTTTCAGGTCTCAGGCTCGAAAATGACATTCCCAGATGACCATATCTTTTCTAAAAGGGTTAAATTAATAATCTTTTTCTCAAAGTAATGATAAACCTGTGAGTTGGATGTAGAAAAGTCAGAATCAATATAGATGTTTTTTATTTTAAAGAAAATTCAGATTTTACATAGTAAAAAACTGTAAATTATAGTGTCCGTCCAAAAATTCTTTTTTTACTTATAGTGAAAACTACCCTTGGATGATGGGTTAGTAGACTAAAAGCTTTAGGAATCCAAAGTACAACATATAATAAGTACCCTGTATCAAGATTGATGCAAAACAAGTGACATTTGACCTTTTTAGAGAGATTTAGCAAAAAGAAACCACTTCTGGGGTCATTTGGGTGGATTTTCCATATCTCTGGCCCCCCTTGCTCGATTTTGATGGTTGACACCTCTTTCTGACCGTTAGAGCCAATAGAATCGAAGGGGTCCCCCACACCACACGTTGTGAAGAGAAAAGGTGGGGGCTTCGCGCATGTAATTTTCAATCAGAGTGAACCTATCTCTAGCTTTGACATCTGGAAACGGAAAAGCAGTTTTAATGCTTATGGATTATCAGAAATCATTTCAAAGGGACACAGACACATTAGATTAACCTATGGATTAACTTCAGCAGCGTTTTTATCGTTTTAATGCCATTGAAGACCACTTTGGAGAGACTACAGAGCCAAGGTAAAAATGTTAGCATTTTTAGCTACCTAGCGTCACCTGTTTCGATGTCCGTTTTTGCTTATAACGTCGCAAATACGTATAATTCAGTGGTAATGTCGGTGTCAATCGATTCTGTGTCACCTCACGATGTGAATCGATGTGTTGGATGTGGTGAAAAGATAAATAATAAGGTTTTGTGAGTGATTTTCGGTGCAGTAAGGTGTTAGCATTTTTCGCTCGTTGCTAATTCAGAGGCTCAGTGTTAGCATTGTGGGTTTTCTTTTGAAAAAAAAAAAAAAAGATCAGTTAGATGAGTTTCTTCCCGTTACATGGATATAAAACATTCATAGTTTTATTAAATGAACATGCCCTCAGACACTGTTTCCTGCAAGATGTTGCGGCAGTGCCCCGGTACCGGGGTCTCTCGGGCTTAACAGGTTAATTATTAGATCGGTCACAACATTTGCAGAAACATGCAGGAACCAGCAGATGGCAGCAGAACCAAACAGTTGTTGGGGGGGGGGGGGTTCTCTGTGAACTGCTTTTACTGCACACACCTCCAGTGCCGATTCTAGAGTCGGTGGGGGCCCTAGGCAAACATTCACTGGGGGCCCCTCGAACCAGCTTTTCATCACCACGCACAGCCGACAGCATGCTTAAAGGGGACCTATCATGCAAAATGCTAATGTTAGCATGCTTAAAGGTTAAACTAACATGTTCCAAATGGCTAACAATAGCATTTAATTTAAGTAAAGGTGAAAAAGCAGGGACTCACATGGCTGTAGACTGTTGTTTATTGAATATATTACATCATCATTACATTTTCATTATAGTAACAAAGGGTGAATGATTCACAACAAAATATTAAAACACAATAACAACAGTAAGTGGTGTAACATCACAATGCCTAACATACAGTACACCTCAAATCCTGTCAAATCTACTTTTTATGAGGATATGTTAAAAAAAAACATTTTAATATTGACCTTAAATATGCATGAAGAGGCAGCACATAATATGTGTTCTAACTTTAAATCTATTACATTTAACAGAATAGTAATATTTTAACATTTGAGGGAAATTCAAGCCAAATCTGAGTTAAATCAAGCATATACAATATTGTTGTTGTGCTTTATGTTGATCTCTATCTATTCATATATCCCTTTAAATAATTATGATAGGAAACACAATCTAACATGGTCAACATATTCCTTTTATATTTCAGCAGCAGGACCCTTCTTCAGAAATCTTAACACGACTCCTTTGATTTGAGGCAGACCCAGGCCATAAACGATAGGGTTATTGAGGGGGGGAATGATCAGATACGCTAAAGACAAAATAACTGCGATGCTTGGATTCAGTTGATCAGCCTCAAATCGAGTCAGAGACAGCTCGCAGAAGAGAGAGATGGAGTAGGTCAAAAGGAGACGATGTGAGGCAGGCAGGTTTGTAACGCCTTTCCTCTGAATTCAGACGAGCTCCTCCTGCAGACCAGCAGAATCCGTAGATATGTGTACAGGACGAAGAACATGGGGATGAAGATGATGGTCACCGTGAGAAACTGACCAGCTATGTTGTTTGGAGTGGTGTCCACACAGGAGAGCTGCACCACAGGCCAGTTAGAGCAGAAAATCCGGTGCAGTTTATTTCCACACAGCGGTAATTTAACAGTAAGATAGACACAGAAGCCAATAGTAACACTGGGTAGAAAACAGCAACGAGCACAAGAACCTGCACCCATTTGAAGGTCATTTTACTGTGATAGTGTAAGGGCTGACAGATAGCAATGAATCTATCGTAGGCCATGATGGTGAGGATGGTCAGCTCACAGGAAGCATAGGTGTAAATAACATACACTGAATAAAGCATAATGGACGTGAGACCAAATGAGAGTCAGAGACGATGTCCTGCAGGAACCTGGGGAAGAATCCAGCTGAGCCATACAGAGAGTTTACACACAGACAGCTGATGAAAATATACATGGGCTGATGCAGAGACTTCTCCAGGAACACTGCCAGAATAATGGCCATGTTAGCAGAGACTATAGTCACATAGATGAACAGACACAAGATGAAGAACAGGTATCTGAGGGGCCCAAAGTCTGCAAACAGAGTCAACTGAAAGTAGGGAGGGTTCAGGCTGCTGTTGCTCGTCATGTCTGCTCCAAAGAGAGGAACAATACAGGAACTGTAAATGAGATGTTGTTAGCTACATTTCAGATATTAATACAAAATCAGCCTGCATGCAATCTCCAACAGTTGTATGTGACCATGTTAAATATAACATCTGGGAAAATCTCACCTCCACATACAGTAGTTCACAGACTTATTCAGGCTCTCTATATCTGCGAAGAAAGGGGGAATATAAATGCACAATAAGGGAAATGTTCAAAGGAAAATGTCGTAATTCAACACCTACAGTAATACAAAACACAATAAGCCTGCGTGCATGTGAATTGCAACCTTCCTAACACTTGTACTTGACAATATTGAATTTAACTTCAGGTAGCTGGAGAAGAGAAGCACACACATGAAGGGCAGGAAAAAAGTCTCATAAACTACATGAACCACCAACATGGTAATTCGCATTGATTTAAACATTATTTCACACTCTTACACATTGCCTCCTTCATGTTTGCAAGTTGGCCTAAACAGAGAACACATTCATAGACAGAACAAGAGTTATAGAAAGGAGATGCAAGACTTAAGGAAAGGTCACAAGCAGACAATAATCAATATAATCTAATTTGAAGTAAGTCAAATATAAGTGAGAATATATTCTTTCCTTATGTTAAATACATATATGTGCACAAATACTTGCATGCAGAAGCAGTATACACATGTATGCAGTATGATTATCTACCTGTGTCAAGGTACTAACAATAAATCAACATATGTTACTCAATATTAATATGAATACAAAATCAGCCTGCATGCATGCATGTGAATTGTAAAATCTCCTAGGGTTGTACGTGACAATATTGTGCTGGGAATATCTCACCTCCACATACACTACATGCAGCAAAGATCTGGCATGTCTCAGTTATTCAAACAGGAGTTCACAGACTTACTCACTTTCTATATCTGGATAAAAAGGAGGGAATATAAATGCAACATGTCCTAATTCAACACATACAATACTAAAAACCACAATAACCTGCATGCATGTGAATGGCAAACGCTCACAGTTGGACCTGACAATAGTAAATATAAATTCCAAGTAACTGAAGAAGTGATGTACACAAAATAAGACCTTCTCATAAACTACATGCACCACAATCCTGGCATTTCTCAGTTATTTAAACAGTATTTCACTCACATTTAAAATGTTTGTGTTTGCACCTAAAGCAAAAAGAGAGATGCATTCAAAGATCAACCGGTAAAGGAAAGGAGAGGAAGAAAAAAAGGCTAAACTTGCCCTAGCCAGCATATAGTATCATCACATTGAAGGATAATGTAAGTGAGAATAATCCATAGCATATACACTATGTTAATCAATGCTTGCATAAGCTTGCATAAGAATAACATATTCAATGAATTCAACACTCTCAGTACATCAGCACATATAAATACACTCATACAGAATAATTATTGACTTACTGATTCCATGCGTGAAAGTGTGCTGTAGGAACATTCACATATCTTATACTTGTGTTCAGATCAGCACGATAACCTTGAAAGCATTCAATAGTCAGTAGTGTGTTTTACAATAGTTAGACAACTGAAACAACCATCAACAATTACGTTTAAGATTCAACGTGGGTACTAACAATAAAACAATGTATGTAACTCAGCATGTTAGTGAGAGCTTTGACATGATGAGAGGAAGCCCCCCCCCTGTAATGATCCACTCTGAAGAAGCTGGACACTTTAGGTCTGTCTGCTGCTAGGATGCAAACGTTGCATCATGTTACTGAGGTGTGTGTGTGTGTGTGTGTGTGTGTGTGTGTGTGTGTGTGTGTGTGTGTGTGTGTGTGTGTGTGTGTGTGTGTGTGTGTGTGTGTGTGTGTGTGTGTGTGTGTGTGTGTGTGTGTGTGTGTGTGTGTGTGTGTGTCTGTAACATGATGCAATGTATTCAGATGACAGCAGTGTCCACAGATGCTGATGTAATGAGGGTCTCCCCCTCAATTAAAAATGGTCAATGAATCTGCAGAATATCTTCTTGAATGTTCCTGAGCTTTTGGTAAACATAGAGAAACAATGTATTTGTGGCCCTTAAAGAGACCAGAAGGTGTTCCAAAGACAGGAGGAACACGAGGCAGAGTTTTCTATATGCCTCTGGTTTGGTAGTTTCATTCAAATCAGAGCTTGGTCAGAAAGGAAAAGCTCTGAGCTTTAAAAGGGTCCACTTCCTGTTTGGTACAGATGATCACCGTGGGAGCAGTTTTGTATTGAAGTTAGTCTGTAACACTGCACAGCATTTCCAAGTGTGGTTATCTCAAACATCCCTAAAACTTCAAGTTGACCTTTCCACGATAACATGTGTGTGAGTTAATGATGATAAACCAACCAAATGAGTTGACATATCATCAAAATGAGTAATAAAGAGCCTTAACGTTTACACTCTAAGGTCAAAGAGGTCAAGAAGTGGTGACATCGTTATCAGAAATGACCTAAAGTGATGTAACTGTGTGTGTGTGTGTGTGTGTGTGTTGGCCTCTCAGTAATATGATGCAATGTGTTCAGATCACAGCCGTGTCCACAGAAGCTGATGTAATGAGGGTCATTAGAGCCCCTCCCCCCCCTCTCCGGACTACAGCCAGTGTACATAGAGCTAATTATGACCCAGTGGTCACAGTGAGTCTCAGGGCGAGGGGGGGGGGGGGGGACTCTGTTGTCGCAAACACAACACACACTCACCTGAGCTGCTGAGTAGCTGAGGTGATTATCTCAGTAATTGGTCCGAGGCGCTCAACAAAAAAGGTTTCTCCTTTGTCCTCTAAGGAGAGAACTTTGGCCTGTTAGCAACACATTAACAACAACTTTATAAGATCATTTAATATAAGAAATGGTTATATAATATACAGAGTAATACAAAATAATATGATGTAACACGTTATAATAATTAACATAAATATTAATAAAGTGGGACTTAATGATGTTTTCTGTAATCCACTCAAACATCCAAATATATTAAGGATTACGTTTTACTGTCTTTGTCTGACACACACACACACATGCACACACACATGCACATATTCAGTGCATTTTCAGGAGAGCGTCAATGTTAAATGATATCGTGCAAAATGACTGGCTAAAACTCTCTTCCAGACATTTAAAAATACTTTCCCCGACGATTTAAACATTATTTCTGGCTTGTAAAGTGCAGTTATGCGCCCTGGAGGTATTATACTATTTCAAACAACTTTTCCCCGCCTTTCAAACACTTATTCCTGGGTACAAGTGTTATCTTTCCCCCCCTGGGTGTGTGTGAGACAAGTGAACTGAGTCAGCCTGCCAACAAGCAGCAGTCTGCTGTCATTTGAAACATGTTCCCCGACCTTTTAACACACTTTTTACCCATGTTATGCGTCCTGGAGGTATCAGCCTATTTTAAACAACTTTTCCCCGCCTTTCAAACACTTATTCCGGGGTTTTAGTCAGTCATTTTGCGCGATATCATTTAACATTGACGGTCTCCTGAAAAAGCACATATTCTGTGCATTTTCAGGAGAGCGTCAATGTTAAATGATTTCGTGCAAAATGACTGTCTAAAACTGTCTTCCAGACATTTAAAAATACTTTCCCCGACCATTTAAACATTATTTCTGGTGTAAAGTGCAGTTATGCGGCCTGGAGGTATTATACTATTTCAAACAACTTTTCCCCGCCTTTCAAACACTTATTCCTGGGTACAAGTGTTATCTTTCCCCCCCTGGGTGTGTGTGAGACAAGTAAACTGAGTCAGCCTGCCAACAAGCAGCACCGTGCTGTCATTTGAAACATGTTACCCCACAGTTTAACACACCTTTACCCACGTTTCAAGCACTTACTGCTGGGTCAATGTGTCCTCTTTCACCTCTCTGGGTGATTTAGTCAGTTTATGGAGCTTAGCCCACAAATCCTGGATGATCCAGGCCGAATTTGGGTGCTCATAGGCGGACATATAAGCACCATAAAAACCACCCCCCTTGTAGAGTCACCAGGGGCACGAGAATACCCTCCACAGAAGGGGTGGTGGTGCCGTGAAGAAGGCCGAATATATAAGCACTATAAAAACCACCCCCCTTGTAGAGTCATCAGGGGCACGAGAATACCCTCCACAGAAGGGTGGTGGTGCCGTGAAGAAGGCCGAATATGGATGCTGATGGGCGGACATAGAAGCACCATAAAAACCACCCCCCTTGTAGAGTCACCAGGGGCACGAGAATACCCTCCACAGAAGGGGTGGTGGTGCCGTGAAGAAGGCCGAATTTGGGTGCTCATAGGCGGCCTGCTGCAGAGTCATTTTCAGGCTCCTCTCCACAATTGTCCCCCTAAAATGATTTTAAATCATTATTTTTGCATTTAAATGCATTTATTCTATCATTCATATGGTTCCCCAACACAATGCACATAGTCTGGAGCTCACTGGGGTCCTGCATATAATTTTTCAGGCGTTTTAACACTTTTTCCCATGAAAATGATTTTTAATCACTATCATGGGGCTATGAAAATAAAATTCCGGGTAATGCAGAGCACAAGTGCACCTTTTACTATTTAAATGTATTTGTATTATATATATTTGGGCTAGAAAGGTGACCTCTCTGGGTGATTTAGTCAGTTTATGGAGCTTAGCCCACAAATCCTGGATGATCCAGGCCGAATTTGGGTGCTCATAGGCGGCCTGCCAGGCGCCCCCACCCGTGGAAAAAAAAAAAGTGAAGAAAGCGCTTATATATATCTTAAAATAATCAAAATGAAGTTTTGAAAAATTGTCAAAATTGTTCTAAGTGCAACAGGAGAAGGGGCCAGGTGTTTGGCGCTTCGGGCCGATTTTTCCCCTTCTCCGATGGTTGGTGCAACGGAGAAGGGGAAAAGGTCCTTGGGCTTCATTTCCCCTACCCTGTGAAAAAGATTCATCCATACTTTTCAGACTACCGTCCGCACGAAATCGGAAACCCAGTTTTTGGGTGCACTCAGAAAAAAAACGGCTGTTGAAATCATGGAAGAATGTATCCGCTCACCAAGCACTCTGAGTGGGCCTAATTTTGTGCCTCAAGACCCCCCAGCCTGGTTCTCCCAATACTTTAAGTTTGACATGGAGGAATGCGAGGGCACTTTCCAGGTGACTCTACCCGATTTGAGGCACAATTTTGGGGCATAATTTTTACATTTTCCTGGTTCTCCAAATAGTTAAAGTTCGACATTTTGAGCCCTGGAGGAATGCGAGGGCACTTTGCAGGTGACTCTACCTGATTTTGAGGCACTATTTTGGGGTATAATTTTTACATTTTGACCCCTTTGCCCGGTTCTCACCAAAGTTGAGTTGGATGATTTCGACCATGGAGGAATGTCAGGGGAGTCCGCGGGGGACTCCTGCGGGGTCATGAGGCACTATTTTGGGGTACAATTTTCCATTTTGACCCCTTTTCCCGGTTCTCACCAAAGTTGAGTTGGATGATTTTGCCCATGTCAGAATGTCAGGGGAGTCCGCGGGGGACTCTTGCGGGGTCATGAGGCACTATTTTGGGGTACAATTTTTCCATTTTCACCCAAATTTCCCTGGATGAAATATATATTTTTTTTTTTGTTTTTAGCCCAGTTTTGGCCACAGCGTTGCCTGGAGGATAGGACCGAGATATGACAGACTCTCTGGCCGCCTCACAAGTCACTATTGTCGGACACTTTCTTTGCTTTACCCCGGTTCTATCACTCGTTTGACCATACAACCCGTTTCCTGCTGGGGTGGTGCCTGGTTCCGGGGTACCCCAAACCCTCTCATGGTCGGGGCACCATGTATTGATGCATCGGACCCAATGTTGCCATCACCAGCCCCGCGTTGGTGCGGAGGTGGGACCATCTGACCCGGTGGTAACCCAATACCTCCCTTGGTCCATGCACCATGAATTGATGCATCGGACCCAGTGTCGCAACCACCGATCACGCTAACGCATATAAACGGGGCACCATGTATTGATGCATCGGACCCAATGTTGCCATCACCAGCCCCGCGTTGGTGCGGAGGTGGGACCATCTGACCCGGTGGTAACCCAATACCTCCCTTGGTCCATGAACCATGATTGATGCATCGGACCCAGTGTCGCAACCACCGCTCACGCTAACGCATATAAACGGAGAACTATAACATAATTTTGATCAAATTCATTAGTGTGTTTCAGTAAGGATGTCATCTGAATGCCCGGTGTGCAGACTCTTCTATCTGGCATTGAACAAACACCTTAAGCACAAGCATGCAGTGCGGAACTTGGAGGAGAGGGGAATCCTCCTGAAAATAGCCAGTGGAAGGATAAATGTTCGGACCAAACCCTGTCCCATCGCTGGGTGTTCGTACGCTGGGAAGAGACTGGACCGTCATGTAAAACATGACCACCCTGAGTTGTCCCGACATGAGGCACAGCAGGTCATGGCAAGGCTGAAGCATAGTGTGGCACTGCAGTTGCTCCATGACCTCCGTGAGACTAACCCCATCATTGGAATGGCTACATCATTGGATATAGACAATGAGGAGGAATACCCCGGGCACCCTCCACCCTTCTCCCCACATACCGAGTGTGACAACGAGGACTGCAGGCAGGTGAGGAAAATGTGGCATTGAGGGCTCAGAAGGATGCCCTCAATGATGAGGTGAAGACCCTGCGCTCCAGGCTGAAAAAGGAGCTAAAACCCAGGAAGCAGAGTGCTGCTGTTCTTGAGGAAGAGGACGAATGTATACGATTTAAGGGCCTGGCAATCCCAAGTACCTCCGGCATAAACACAGTAGCCTCAGGCAGACCCCTGTGAAGAGCCCGGTGAAGACTGTCATGCAGTCCCCAGTAACCTCCGGTAGCGGGACCCCTGTGAAGACCCCGGTGAAGACTGTCATGCAGTCCCCAGTAACCTCCGGTAGCGAGACCCCTGTGAAGAGCCCGGTGAAGACTGTCATGCTTGCAGTAGCCTCCGGTGGAAGAGACCGGTAAAGAACCCTGTGAAGAGCCAGTGAAGACTGTCATGCTTGCAGTAGCCTCCGGTGGAAGAGACCGTCAAGAACCCTGTGAAGAGCCCGGTGAAGACTGTCATTTGCAGTCCTCCGGTAGCGAGACCCCTGTGAAGACCCGGTGGAAACTGTCATGTTTGCAGTAGCCTCCGGTAGCGAGACCCCTGTGAAGACCCCGGTGGAAACTGTCATGTTTGCAGTAGCCTCCGGTAGCGAGACCCCTGTGAAGACCCCGGTGGAAACTGTCATGTTTGCAGTAGCCTCCGGTAGCGAGACCCCTGTATGCCGGAAGACCCGTGCCTCTAAGCTGGCTAATGACTTGCCCTCTCCCTCAAATTACTGGTCCACTGGGTGGACGGGGGAATACCATGCGTGAAATCACGTTGCCTAGAAGCATGGAGGCGTACCTTCAGACATACTTGGATCATTGTTTGGGTGTCGCTCCGACAGTAAAACAGAAAGACAATGTTGTGTCGAAGATCAGCCGGATAAAGAACTTCATAGTATACATGGCCCATGGTGTTAACCGCCTGTCAGACTGGCTGTTCCTAAGAAACATGAAGATGATCCGTGGCTGGAGCGAGTATATTGTAAAGCCGGGCCGGGCAGTCACAACATCAGAGTTCTTCCTGAAGAATGTGCACCAGTTCATGGGGTACATGTCTGAGTCAAAGCCCCGGGGGTGCAAGCTCACCCAGTCTGATATGACCCACATAATGAGAGAGGTGAAAGCCAACATGAAACACTTGAATAAGGCAGTCACTCTACATCAGTTTAAGGTGAAGAGGAACAAACTGGATCGTCTGCCGAGCCAGGCGGAGCTTCTCGCCGCCATGGCGGCCGCTGAGAAGCGCATCCCGGAGCTCCTCGACCTGATGGCCGGCACGCCGACCTCAACCACCCAGAAGCTTCTCTATGGCTATCTCACCCTCCATTGGAGCCTCCTGTATGGCCACCGTACGGGCGTGTACGCAAACATGAAAAACAGTGAGGTCTTAGAGGCAGCCATAAGGGGAACTGCTGAGGGCTACATCATCCATGTGCAGGATCACAAGACGGCCAAGACATATGGCGAAGCACAGCTGGCGCTTACAGTAGAGGAGTTTAGCTGGGTCATGCGGTGGATGGGGATTAAAGAGGCATTGCTGGGTCCTCAGAATGAATTCTTCCTTTTCACAAGGGGGAATCGGGCCTCCAAGAACCTGAACGCTCACTTGAAGAGGGCATGGGCTGATGCTGGGCTAGAAACAGCCGTCACCTTCACAATCCTGCGCACTGCCCTGGCTGACAATATCAAGCATCACCAAGATCCAGAAAGCCGGTCGATTCTCGCCAGGTTTATGTGTCACGACGTAACCACGGCGGACCGGTTCTACGCGAATGCGCCGGGAATAAAGGAGGCATTGAGAATCCGCTCCATGTTCAGGGCGTCATCAGATGCGGCAGCAGCTGCATCATCATCAGAAGGATGTCTACCGCTGTCAGATGGGGAGACCTCCGAAGAGGGCTGCTAGCAACACGTACTCTTCTTCAGCACACCTGATGGGTCATTGGAGCAGCAGCAGCGGAAGCGGAAGCGGGAGGGAAAGAGGCCAATGAAGTCGGGACCGGGGCTGGTTGACACTCCTGATGATGGGGCAGGGGCCGTGGACTCAACCTGTTTGCCCTGGTGCACCGTAAGAATTAGACGCCTAATTGGTCCCCTGAATCCCGCTAAACATTGTGAATATGTATACCGTGTATATAATTATTATTATAATCCTGGTATACATTTTGTAAATAGTACAATACCTCCAGGGCGCATAACTGCACTTTACAAGCCAGGGAAGGTGCCAGAATCCTGGGCATACATTTTGTTAATAGTGCAACACCTCCAGGGCGCATAACTGCACTTTAAAACGTAGGGTAAAAAATGTAGTAGTACTATTATAGCAGCAGTAGTGCACGTGTAAATAGTTGATGTTTTAGGCTGTGTGTACTGTGGTTTTTGTTCCTGCAACGTGTAAATAGTTGATGTTTTAGGCTGTGTGTACTGTGGTTTTTGTTCAAATAAAAAAAAATAAAAAAAACAATAACCTTGATGGTTCCCAGGGGCAGATAAAGTGCCACTTTCCATCAGCACCGGGGTGCTGAACCCTGTGATGAGCGCTCAAGTGTTGGCGGAGGAGGTGTAAGCCAGAGGAGGGTGAAAAAAGTTAAAGTGTTTGAACCTCCAGCCCAGAAGGGGGGTGGTGGTGCCAATAAGAAGGCCGAATTTGGATGCTGATGGGCGGACATAAAAGCACCACAAAATCCACCCCCTTTAGGGTCACCAGGGGCACGAGGTTCTGGTGGGTGTGAATACCCGTGTTTAGTCCGTGGGGGAGTGCTTAACTGCGGGGGCCCGGGGACTCAAGGTGTGCAAGGTTATGGAGGTGCCACTGTTATGGGGACATGCTGGAGGTCATTAGTCCGTCCTTTGGGGGCCGGCAGAGAGAGGTGATTTTCCCGGACTCTCTCCTGGAGGTGTGAAATAAACAGAGTCCCACTGTTAGGGACTGGTGCTGGAGGTCTCTAGGTCGTCCTTCGGGGCTCTGTGAGCGGGCAAAGAGAGGTGGTTTTCCCGGTCTCCGCCCTGGAGGTGTGAAATAAACAGAGTCCCACTGTTAGAGACTGGTGCTTGAGGTCTCTAGTCCGTCCTTCGGGGCTCTGTGAGCGGGCAAAGAGAGGTGATTTTCCCGGACTCTCTCCTGGAGGTGTGAAATAAACAGAGTCCCACTGTTAGGGACTGGTGCTGGAGGTCTCTAGTCCGTCCTTCGGGGCTCTGTGAGCGGGCAAAGAGAGGTGATTTTCCCGGACTCTCTCCTGGAGGTGTGAAATAAACAGAGTCCCACTGTTAGGGACTGTGCTGCTGGAGGTCTCTAGTCCGTCCTTCGGGCTCTGTGAGCGGGCAAGAGAGGTGGTTTTCCCGGTCTCCGCCCTGGAGGTGTGAAATAAACAGAGTCCCACTGTTAAGGACTGGTGTTGGAGGTCTCTAGTCCGTCCTTCGGTGCTCTGTGAGCGGGCAAAGAGAGGTGATTTTCCCGGACTCCGCCCTGGAGTTGTGAAATAACAGAGTCCCACTGTTAGGGACTGGTGCTGGAGGTCTCTAGTCCGTCCTTCGGGGCTCTGTGAGCGGGCAAAGAGAGGTGATTTTCCCGGACTCTCTCCTGGAGGTGTGAAATAAACAGAGTCCCACTGTTAGGGACTGGTGCTGGAGGTCTCTAGTCCGTCCTTCGGGGCTCTGTGAGCGGGCAAAGAGAGGTGATTTTCCCGGACTCTCTCCTGGAGGTGTGAAATAAACAGAGTCCCACTGTTAGGGACTGGTGCTGGAGGTCTCTAGTCCGTCCTTCGGGGCTCTGTGAGCGGGCAAACCTGCGAGGCGAGTTCACATACTGGGCCCCGCTGTTCCAGTCTAAAGATGTCTAGAGACACACCCCGCATCGTGCTGTATGCTTTCACACATTCTGCTTCCACATTGGAAAAGAGCAGCGCAAAATGCTCTATGTGGAAACAATATTGAAGAGAAGGCTCCGTAACACATTACTCTAAACATCGAGTTCAGACATATAGGCTGTCTTGAACACTATCATCAGAGTAACGTGATCTAATCAATACATAAAGATTCAGCGATAACACGAAAGCATATGGCTACTTAACATGCAGAATGACGTCATTTTGCATGCTAAGTAGCCATGTGCTTTCTGGGGCTAAATCTTTATCAGTAAACCGATTTAACCGGTAAAAGTTCCTTCAAAATAAGAGTCCCGATCTTATTACTATCAAAATAAAAGTGCAAAACGAAAACTTTACCATAGGAAAATATTGGCATACAAATATAATCACTTCTCTAAAAGGTAACTCATTTTAAACATAGTTTATTTATATATAATAATATTAATATTAGTAATAAGCTTTATATTTGTATAGCACCTATTACAAGAATTGTAGCCAAACTGGCTTCACAGCAGTTCAATAGACAGATTAGTATAACATGACAGGATAAAAGCAATCTAGAGGAGCAGCTACATTTCAACACATATATCCACGAAGATTAATACATGAAGACTTGTGACTCTGACTTGACTTGGACTCTTCTTAGGTGACTCGGACTTGGACTCGGACTCGAACACAGGTAATGATGACTCGGACTCGGACTCGACTCGGATACTCCTTGGGTGACTCGGACTTGGACTCGGACTCGAACACAGGTAATGATGACTCGGACTCGGACTCGACTCGACTACGACTCTCCCTTGGTGACTCAGACTTGGACTCGGACTCGAAGAGTGGTGACTCGAGAGCAGCCGCGGGGCCAGGATTTCAATTGTGGGTGGGCCAATGTAATTCGGCTGGGCCTGTTCTAATAGATGTTTCTCGTTAACAAAAATGTAATAAAAATAAATGCCTGCATATATCATTGTAGGCAACTGTGTAATGCATATTTCCTATAGTAAAGACACTTTTCAAAACCCTTCTCTTTAAACATTTTCACTTATGAGAAGCTTAAATACTATTTATATGATTAAGCGGCACGCCGCAATGAGTGAAAATAAATGTTATACTGCATGTTATTTAGTTTTGGTTCACAATACATTGATACGTTTAGAAACAAAGAGCATACAACGGCAGAATATGGAATAATGACCGAGCACCTGATGTGTGTCTGTGTGGTTAGACCCTGATGTGTGTCTGTGTGGTTAGACTGCAGCCTGCTGTCCTTTAGCGGATCTAGCGAAGTGAGCGGCCGTGCGTAAAAGGCACTGGTTCTCTGACGCGGCACTTTTCAGAGGCTGCAGATTTATCATTAGGCTACTTCCTTCTGATACTGCAGAGCTTTCATGAGTGAAGTATACGTTTCATACTAAAGCAGCTGGGCAGCAGATACTGTTGCTTCACACTCATAAGCTTTGCTGATTTGGGCTGGAGAATGCCTGCCGCGTCAGGGTGCGCTCCGGTAGTTGCAAATGGCACCACATTTTAGCTCTACGTTTCTTAATCATTTCCCTAGATATTTAGTCTCAATATGAAATGAGGAATCTCTTGCTTTGCAGACGTGACAATTATGTCCGGTAAAACGTTACGTGTTCCCGATTTTTCGATCTCTCCCTGTCGGCCCTCTGGGTTGAGTAGCTGATGGAGGATGGTTCCATGGTCAGATTTCACGCATTGTCAGTAGTTTGTATTTCTCTCCATAGCTATTGCATGAGCTGCGCTGCATTCGTGTTTACTGAGAGCATAGTCGATATGTTTCCAGTCCCTGTAACCATGGCGACTGAATGTATCTTCTCCGCCGGCCCCGCCTCTCACTAAAATGCCGGCACATTTTACAAAACACACTGTCCTTGCTAATGCTATACTCCAAGAATGTGTTCTTGTCATACCAGTGGGCAGCAGAGCTCCTTTTCTTTTGTCCGAAAAGTGTCTGAGGGTACTTTATGAGATGTGGCTGTATAGCCGCCGGGTCATCTATGGCTGAGAGGTCCGGCACTGGGATGCTATTTTCTGTTATCCTGCAACGGGTGCTACGTCCCGCAGAGGGACAACATTAAACACACTCTCGTCTCTCTAAGGCAGCACCTGCTGTGAGGATGACTCGTCTTACTCTTTCAAATGAAAACCTGAACATCGTTAGTGAGTGCGGTATATTTTTTGTGTCTGTCCAGTCCACTGTCCTCCATCTGCGCGCGCCCGCGAGACGTTCTACGATGTGTTTGCTCCCGCGCTTCCACTATGAGTTCGGTCCAAATTCACATTTTACGTTGCCCGATTACATTAATTCATGTTTTTTTTAATTTTCTAAGTTTTTTTAAAGGGAAACACATGTTTGCTCTTATTTTATTATGTAATCGTTAGTTTTGATAATAAAAATAAAAAAGTTGGAAACTATATTTTCGCCCAGTCATTTTTGATCAATGAATGGGTGGGCCCAGTGACAGAGTGGGTGGGCCTAGGCCCAGTAGGCCCACCCATAACGCCGCGGCTGACATAGAGTATTGCTCAGATTAATTATTATTAAATAGAGTATTGCTCAGATTAGTTATTATTACATAGAGTATTGCTCAGATTATTATTACATAGAGTATTGCTCAGGTTAATTATTATTATTACAGGAGTATTGCTCAGATTAATTATTATTACATAGAGTATTGCTCAGATTAATTATTATTATTACATAGAGTATTGCTCAGATTAATTATTATTATTACATAGAGTATTGCTCAGATTAATTATTATTACATAGAGTATTACTCAGATTTGTTATTATTACATAGATTATTGCTCAGATTAATTATTATTACATAGAGTATTGCTCAGATTAGTTATTATTACATAGAGTATTGCTCAGATTAATTATTATTACATAGAGTATTGCTCAGATTAATTGTTATTACATAGAGTATTGCTCAGATTAGTTATTATTACATAGAGTATTGCTCAGATTAGTTATTATTATTACATAGTATTGCTCAGATGAGTTATTATTACATAGAGTATTGCTCAGATGAGTTATTATTACATAGAGTATTGCTCAGATTATTATTATTATTACATGTATTGCTCAGATTAATTATTATTATTACATAGAGTATTGCTCAGATTATTATTATTATTACATAGAGTATTACTCAGATTACTTATATTACATAGAGTATACTCAGATTAGTTATTATTATTACATAGAGTATTACTCAGATTATTTATTATTACATAGAGTATTGCTCAGATTATTATTATTACATAGAGTATTGCTCAGATTAGTTATTATTACATAGAGTATTGCTCAGATTATTTATTATTACATAGAGTTTTGCTCAGATTATTATTATTACATAGAGTATTGCTCAGATAATTATTATTACATAAGAGTTTGCTCAGATTATTTATTATTACATAGAGTATTGCTCAGATTATTTTATTACATAGAGTATTGCTCAGATTAGTTATTATTATTACATAGAGTATGCTCAGATTAATTATTATTACATAGAGTATTGCTCAGATTAATTATTATTATTACATAGAGTATTGCTCAGATTAATTATTATTATTACATAGAGTATTGCTCAGATTATTATTATTACATAGAGTATTGCTCAGATTAATTATTATTAGATAGTATTACTCAGATTAGTTATTATTATTACATAGAGTATTGCTCAGATTACTTATTATTACATAGAGTATTACTCAGATTAGTTATTATTATTACATAGAGTATTGCTCAGATTATTTATTATTACATAGACTATTGCTCAGATTAATTATTATTATTACATAGAGTATTGCTCAGATTAATTGTTATTAAATAGAGTATTGCTCAGATTAGTTATTATTACATAGAGTATTGCTCAGATTAATTATTATTACATAGAGTATTGCTCAGATTATTATTATTACATAGAGTATTGCTCAGATTTGTTATTATTACATAGAGTATTGCTCAGATTTGTTATTATTACATAGAGTATTGCTCAGATTAATTATTATTACATAGAGTATTGCTCAGATTAATTATTATTACATAGAGTATTGCTCAGATTATTATTATTACATAGAGTCTTGCTCAGATTAATTATTATTATTACATAGAGTATTGCTCAGATTAATTATTATTACATAGAGTATTGCTCAGATTTATTATTATTACATAGAGTATTGCTCAGATTAATTATTATTATTAATAGAGTATTGCTCAGATTAATTATTATTACATAGAGTATTGCTCAGATTAATTATTATTATTACATAGAGTATTGCTCAGATTAGTTATTATTACATAGAGTATTGCTCAGATTAATTATATTACATAGAGTATTGCTCAGATTAGTTATTATTACATAGAGTTTACTCATTAGTTATTATTATTACATAGAGTATTGCTCAGATTATTATTATTACATAGAGTTTACTCAGATTAGTTATTATTACATAGAGTATTGCTCAGATTAGTTATTATTACATAGAGTATTGCTCAGATTATTATTATTACATAGAGTATTGCTCAGATTAGTTATTATTTAAACTTTACTCGTCGTATTTTATATTTGATTATTTAGTTTTCCTAAAATGTTGGAATTGTCTCAAATGTCTTTATCTCCATGATATTGTTCTCCTCCTCTCTCAGCAGAAATCTCTTACAGAAACCAAAGCGTCCACATTCCTTCCTCTCTATATGCTGAAGCTTTCTACACACACACGTTCACACACTCATTTATCAACAAGTTATTGCAAAATGTGCAGAAAAAAACATCTTTGAATTCAAACATAGCACAAACACAAATTATAAAGAAACCCAATTATAAATAAATCAACAGAAACTAAAGTGTGACTCCCAACCTGAACATGACTTCTGGTATATTAACTTTAATAAATAACAATGTAATAAATATGAAACATACAGGTCAATATCACCTTGCTATTGGTAGCTGAACTGTCAACACCCCAAAACATATCCTTAGATAGAAATACTTCATTTTGAGTTATTTAGACAATTAACACTTATAGTTTCATGTCTTGTTACATAAGAATAGATATCTGTTAAGTGTTATTATGGGAGAATTACTATTCTTGTGGTGCTGCTGCCTTATTAGGCCCATATTGAGCATATTAAGACTCATGTACAACAACTTCCTTACTTACAATCAATAAGCACTAATGAGAGGGTTATTGAGGAAAAACTCTCAACTAATGGCTTATTACTGTAGAATATGGTCATGTAGAATAAGGCATTAATAAGTGTTTTATAATGACTAACCCTTAGATGCATAAGTGGGTCTTTTTTGACCCGGTGAGGTGGTTTTCTTGAAGTATCTTTGTAATTAAAAATTGTTATAATTTCATATTCCAGCTATTCCTCAAAAAAACATGTTTTGGATATCATGCCATTCAAATTTTAAATTTACATTTTAAGAAATTGTAGTTTTTGTATTGCTACCCCAAGCTTCCATAAGTGGGTCAAAAATGACCCGCATGCATTTCCTATGGGATCCTATGGGAACCTTTGATTCTTATCACCTGTTGCTGTCAGGAAGACATTCACTGTAGACCACACAGACGACATCACACGTGACACCTCTCAGGAAGATTATTTTACACAGCAAGATCTGAAACCTGTCAGTATAATCATAATAATAATAATAATAATAATACATTATATTTTTATAGGGCTTTTCAAGGACTCAAAATCACTTTACAATATAAGGGAAGGTTAGGGTGGGGGTATAGGACTATCAAACTTGATCAACCGGCATGGATTGATGCGGGGTGGGCTATGAGTAGACAAGAGTGGAAAATAACTCTCGCTTTCATGGTCATCAGATCGTGAGACCGTGTCATTCGTGTAGAGACCGTGTCATTCGTGTTGAGACCGTGTCACTGTTGGTCCGTCCTGTCCTGGTGTCTGTGGTCTACGGAGGCCTACTCCCACCTGTCGAGTACGGCTGTGCTGAGGTGGTTTTCCCCCGGAGAAGTTGCGAAGAGACGGAGCGGCTCCACCGGCTGCTGCCTGCTTTCCACCTGTCTGGTGTCTACGATCTGCGGAGGCCTGCTCCCAACTGTAGAGTACGGCTGTGCTGAGGAGGATTTTTACCCCGGAGACATCGCGGAGAGACGGAGTGGCTCCACGCTTCGGGCTGGGGCCTGCTTCCACGGATGTGTTACACAAACAATTACTGGTTGCCTTGTCACAGACATTCAGTTCGACAAATGTTTGTCTTTCTCACTTGCCTGCTATGATGGTTCTTCAGGACTGCTTCTTGAGCTCTAATCTCACTTTCGCAGAGTTTGCTGGTGACTTTAAAGCAGATGACAATGTATGTGTGTTGGTTAAGAGGAAAAGGTGCTTGTTTTTTTTGCTATTATTACTATCAGGGAATGTACAACTAAACCCTGGACCGCCCAGTAGCAGTAGTAGTCAGATAGCTACTCCTGCTGATTTCATTTCTAGATCTGGGTTGGGATTCATTCACTTAAATGTGCGCAGTCTGTTACCTAAGTTAGATTTTGTCCGCATTTGGGCGAGCTCGACTGATGCTGATATCATTGTCTTATCAGAAACGTGGCTAGATAAATCTATTTTGGCCTCTGACATCTACTTAAATGGTTATAGTGTATATCGTACCGACCGTCCTAAAAAAGGTGGTGGCGTTGCCATTTATGTGAAAAATAAGTTTTGTGTAACCAAGATGGTTTCCAAATCTATTAGTAAACAACTAGAATTTTTAGCCTTAAATATTGAAGTAGCAAAGGGTCAACAGCTCATGGTGGTGGGCTGCTACAGACCCCCCTCAGCTGTCAAGGACTCTTTATCTTCATTGGCAAATCTTTTATCTCAACTTGACTACAAGGAAATAGTGCTGCTTGGTGATTTTAATTGGGACTGGTTAACTTCTGTGTCAGAGGATTTTAAAAACCTTTGTATCTCTCTGAATGTTACTCAGATTATAGACAGTCCTACTCGCCCTAACATTAAGTCCCCAAATAAATCCTCCTTAATTGATCTCATTTTAACTAATGTTCCCCATAAATACTTATCTGTGGGAGTATTTGCTAATGATTGAGTGATCACTGTGTTCTAGCCACAATTAGGGACACAAAAGTCCAAAAGGTTAAACCTCGCATTATCAGTAAGAGAGACAAAAAACATTTTGTGGAGCAGGGTTTTGTTCATGATCTGTTTGATTTTGATTGGGGTAAAATCGATCTGTGTGCTGATGTAGAAACTGCATGGTCTTATTTTTATCTTGGTTTTATGGAAATTATAGATAGACATGCACCCCTACGTACATTTAGAGTGAAGGGACGAGACAACCCTTGGTTTTCTGCTGAATTATCCAGTCTCCTACATGAGAGAAACAAGGCCTGGGCAAAGGCTAGGAAATCAGGCTCAGAGGTAGAATGGCTACGCTTTAGGCAGCTAAGAAATAGCTTCACATCACAAATAAAAAGTGCTAAGTCGAAGTATTATCTGTCAGTTACCACAAAGAACCTGAATAATCCTGGAAAATTTGGAAAGCCATAAAATCGATATCCACCGGTGAAATCCGTAATGAGCTACCTCCGTGCATTACCACAGCATCTGGCTCTATATCGGACAGGGCTTCTATGTTAAATTGCTTTAATAAGCATTTTGTGTCCTGTGGCTCTCTGTTTGATTCTGTGACTAACTCTGCTTCTGTGAACACCACAGTCTGTGACTCTGAAAAACGTGTTTTGGAAAACCCTTTTAGTTTTACTCCTTTTACTGTTGATGTTGTTCGTGAAGCTTTAACCAAGTTAGATCCTAAGAAACCGGCCGGCCCGGACAACGTAGAACCTTTCTTTTTAAAGATAGCTGCAGATTTTATTGCTCCACCTCTCACTTCTCTTTTTAACCTCTCCCTCAGCACAAACACAATTCCAAAAATATGGAAGTCAGCGTATGTCCTGCCCTACTAAAAGGTGGGGAGGCCACCTTATTAAACAATTATAGGCCCATCTCTAAATTGATCAGTTCTGGCGAAGGTTCTTGAACGCCTAGTGAGTGAGCAGGTAAAGGGTTTTTATGTACAAATGACATCCTGTCTAAACATCAGTCAGGCTTCAGAAAGCAACATAGCACCATCACTGCCACAATGAAAGTGGTGAATGATGTGGCGAGTATTTTAGATAATAAGCAGAGTTGTGCAGCTCTATTTATTGATCTGTCCAAAGCGTTTGACACCGTCGATCATCGCATCTTAAAGCAGAGGCTACTCAGTATTGGCTTATCCAGCCATGCAGTGGGGTGGTTTGTGAACTACCTCTCTGAAAGGTCCCAATGTGTTCATTTTGATGGGCTGTCTTCTGAGTGGTTAAACATTACTAATGGTGTTCCTCAAGGTTCTGTTTTAGGTCCGCTATTATTCTCTATCTATTAATAGTTTAGGTGAAAATGTCGATGGAGCAACCTTATTTTTATGCGGACGATTCCGTGATGTACTGTGCACGTCCCTCCATTAAGGAGGCTGTTGTTGAATTGCAAGCTGTTTTTAACATTATTCAGACTCAGCTCTCTGAACTTAAGCTTCTTTTAAATGTTGATAAAACCAAGGTAATGCTCTTTTCAAAAGCAAAAAGACACCAGAGCCTGTTTTAGATATTGTAACTACGCAAGGAATAAAACTTGAAGTGGTTGCCTGTTACAAATACCTTGGTATCTGGCTTGATGATTGTCTCACTTTTAAACGTCATGTCAATAACCTGCTTAACAAACTGAGGGTTAGGCTAGGTTTCTTCTACAGGAACAAGTCCTGTTTCGCTCGAGGCCAGGAAAAGGCTAGTCTCTGTGACCTTTTTACCTGTGCTGGACTATGGTGATTGATTTATATGAATGCACCTGCCAATTGCCTGGTCAAGTTAGATGCTGCGTATCACAGTGCACTGAGATTTGTGACAAACTGTAAAGCATTAACCCATCACTGTACCCTGTATGCAAGGGCTGGTTGCCTTCACTAACTGTACGGAGGCTCAGTCACTGGTACATTTTTATATATAAAGCCATGTTAGGGAAACTTCCATCCTACATCTGCTCCCTGATCTCACGGCGAATTGTAAGTGGCTACTGCCTGAGATCGAATGCTGTGGTTTTATTAAATGTGCCAACTGCTAGGACTGTCTTAGGGAAGATAGCATTTAGATGCGCAGCTCCACTGTCCTGGAATAGTCTGCAATTGAAATGGAAACTGAGCAATCTGGTGCCACTAAATGTTTTTAAAGCTCGGTTGGATGCTACTGAATCGGAAGCTGTTGGTACCTGTTCATGTGGATAGTTATGTAAACTGTAATCCCTGTAATGATGCTGTATGATGTCCTTTTTGTTGTTCTGTTTATGTTTTTAATGTTTCATGTGGAACCTACTTGAGCAGGTCTCCCTTGAAAACGAGAGCAATGATCTCAATGGGATACACCTGGATAAATAAAGGTTTGAAATGAAATGAAATGAAAGAGGAGAAGAGATGAGTTTTGAAAAGGGACTGTGAGGGTCTCAGAATAGCGGAGATCTTTGCATCAATATGTAAAAAATATGTCTAAAATTATAAATAGTGAAAAATGTAATATAAAATACTTCTAGTGTGAACCAAAATATAATACTAAATATTATACAAGTGATTTTCTTAACCAAAATGACATAAAAACACATATTATTCTAATACGGGTCCTTTTTGACCCACTTATGGAAGAGTGTAGGGTCCAGTCTCTCGTGCATCTAAGGGCTAATAAAGAGCCAATATACTGCTAATATGCATGTTAATTACTAGTTGATGTCTGCAGGTTATTTGTTCTACTTTTGAGTAGTTTAGCAGTGAAGTATAGCATTGAGTGAATGCACTGAGTCCCTGTGTTTACCTGCGCTCCCTGCAGCCACCAGCAGGAGGAGCAGCAGCTCAGGACTCATGGTGCCGGGTCAGAGACAGGACCGGGGGACAATCTGCATCAAAACAAGTCATTCAGAATCAGATCAAGATGCATCTCATCGTACATGTTATCACGTCTCTCTCTGAACGCCTGAGTTAAAGTGTGCACTGCTAACATGTACAATCTTGCCAAGTATAGTTGTCTAATTTCTATCAGAATATGTCGTTACACTTGATATAAGACTTAATAACTTAAAGGTTAGGGTAGGTAAGTTTGAGAAACCGGCTCGAGATACACTTTTTGTTATATTCCATGGAATGCTCTTAACATCCCGATAGCAATGAATATCTGAAGTGCTTTGACAAAAAATCCATTAAAAAATGTCATCTGTGGAAGCCGTGGTACTGTAAAAAGCACGACCAATCATCTGAGCCGGCCCGGCTAAAATAACTGGATGGCCTACCTGCCTGTCAGCCTTCCATCGGGGCACAAACTTATCTCGTGCCCTCATTGGTCATGTGCGCGTTCGTGTGTGTTGGAGGAGGGGCTCTGTAAGGAAGTGGCAGATTTTCTCCGGTTGTGTATTTTCAAATTCTAGCGATCTCGAGCCGGTTTCTCAAACTTACCTACCCTACCTTTAAGTCTTTTTTAGACAAGGCATCTTAAGCATCTTTTTAAGTCAAAGTCTCTTAAAATCATCTTATTTTAGAGGAACATCTCCAGCTAACATCAGGAAACAGAATCTAAGCATTTCTGGCTTTCTTTGTTACAGATTCCCTGATTCTGGTCAAATATAGTTCAAAATAAGTTTCCCCAGCTAAACACAAGATGTCATTTATCTAATTATCCCATCTTTACTTCAAGAAATCTCACCAAGCCAGTTTGTTCTTGTTCTATTGGCAGGTTAGAGATAGATAGATAGATCGTACTTATTGATCCCAAATTGGGAAATTGTTTTTGTTACAGCAGCATAAAAGGCATTTTACATAAAACAAAATATACAAGAATAGAAATAAAATAGAATAAAATATAAAATATAAAATATACATGTCGAAATAGAAAATATACATGCAGATATTATATATATATATACAAATATATTATATTCAAAATATATGGAATTATGGAGTATTAAATATGAAACAGATTATGTATGAGTAAAATGTACAACGTGGTTTTATTTCTAGAGAAACTATGGAGCAGAGAGTTCTCTTCCAGCAGAGGTGATTTATTGTACAGTGTTATTGAAGTGGGCAGGAAGTTTTCCAGTATCTGTCCTTGTGACAGGGGAGCTGCAGCAGTCTGTTGGAGAAGGAGCTGCAGCAGTCTGTTGGAGAAGGAGCTCCGTTGACTGTCCAGCTGCAGGTGGAGAGGATGGGTGGGGTTATCCATGATGGACAACAGCCTGTTCAGTGTCCTCCTCTCCACCACAGCTTCAAAGGGGTCCAACTTCATAGTACATAATGCATGTTTTCTGCTATCTTTGAGGAATGATACAAATAAAATGTTACCATATTTCTTAATGAAATTGATACTGTTTGACTTTGTATTAGTTAGCCTACTACTAACAATACATTGAAGTACTTACTGTGTACTTTTCCAGTAGCCTACTCCTCTGTCAATGTCCCCTCCTGAGAACAAGAATGCATGTTCTCTGCTATTTTTGAATAAGCGTTAAAACACCTTTCTTCCTGAGACTTATATTGTTGGACAGAGTATTTTAAGAGGATATGGTGGACATGATATCAGCAATACTTCCAATCAGTACTCCAGCAGCAGCATTATACACCTTGGAAAGTCTTTAGAGACTGGCCTGGATAGCTGGTCTATCCTTCAGCACACTGACACACTCTGTCACTCGGTTGGCCTCTTATGATGCTGCTGTCTTTTATATAGGATATTTCTCAGCTGCTAGTTCGTTCCTCACAGACTCTTCAGTCTCATCAGCCTCATCCTTCCATCAGTCCCCTGCAGTCAATGCATCAGCCTCCAGCACACTTCCAGTGTCTGACTCCATATGATATTGTCCTGATACTGTAAGGGTGATGCCCCATGATCACAAAATGACCCTCTAGAGTCTGACTGCCAAGGACCTCATATTATGTCTGTCATTAATGTTACATCACCCATTATCAAATCAAGTCAAATCAAATCAGTTTTATCATAAGCACATTTAAAAGCGATTTTTGGTCGAGCCAAAGTGCTGTACATCAGGGGCGTCGCCTGGACCTGAAAACATTCGGGGCTTAGCCCACAGTGGCGGCGGCACTACAGTGGCATTTTTCACTGCAACACTCCCCACACGCACACACACAGTACACCTGTTACAATGAAGGCTCGATAATCAGCTCACGGCATATAGGCAGGGGTAAAGTGGTATTTTTTATGAGTGGGGGGCTCACCTCCTCTAGGGGGTCCGGGGGGATGCTCCCCCGGGAAGATTTTTTTTAAATATTGAAGTTAAAAGCATCAATCTGGTGCACTTTGAGAGCAAAATGAAGAGATCTTTGGATACCTCTCTCAACACCCATATGAAGCAGAACTGTAAACAGATGTACTTTTTCTTTATGGATATTTTACTAATCACTCCCATTTAAAACTGTATTCTTGTTTTACTGCCATATAGTATTTCATAACTGTGTTTCCTTTATTCTCTTATTTTTTGTATAACTATAATGATCATATGAAGGTGTGCCGCGGAAATAATCTTTTGAATAATTTGTGACCAAAACCGTTTGAGACCCACTGAGATAACTTAGACTAAAGTTAAGTATCTAAACACTCAGAGAGTCCTTTAGCTCACCTGAGTCTCAGTCTGAGAGGAGAGGACTCTCTCCAGCTTCTTGTGGAACAAACAGCTCCTTATGTCCGTTTATCAGCTAGCTAACCAGATGCTAACAACATGTCCATGCTGGCACCGGTCCTCTCTCCCTCTCTCCCTCTCTCCCTCTCTCCCTCTCTCCCTCTCTCTCTCTCTATCACACTAAATGCGCTATTGCCACACACACACAGAGCCGAGCTTGAATGACACAAGCACACATTTATTTCCATGCAACTCTCTGATTGGTCTGGTGTCATGCCTCTGTTGCATTCACTGAACACGGGAAATTACAGTGCTGCCGTCTCTCTTGTGTCATGATGAGGTTCACGTACGTAAAGCACGGTTAATGTATTATATTATGAGGGAGAATTGTCCGGGGCTACAGAAAAAACATTCGGGACTAAAGCCCCGGATGCCCAGGCCAGGCGACGCCACTGCTGTACATGTAATAAAAACACATTACTACAATCACAATAAAAGACAATAAATTACAACAGATATAAAAATATAAATAAAACACAAGGAAAAGTCAGGAGTCATGCTCCGCTCTAACTAGAAGGCCAGAGAGAAGAAGTGTGTTTTTAGTGTAGATTTAAAAAAACCCTAGGGTCTGGGCCGACCTCACATGGAGGGGCAGAGTGTTCCAGAGCCTCGGGCCAGCTGCTGCGAAGGCTCGGTGCCCTCGGGTTTTGAGCCTGGTCTTGGGCACTACCAGCAGCAGCTGGTCAGCAGACCTTAAAGCTCTGGCTGGGGTGTAGCGCTGGAGCAGTTCAGCTATATAGGCCGGAGCCAGCCCATTTAGTGCTTTAAAAACAAATAAAAGGATTTTAAAATCAATTCTGAACCGAACTGGAAGCCAGTGTAGTGAGGCCAGAATTGGGGTGATGTGGTCACGCTTTTGTGGCCAGTCAGCAAACGTGCAGCAGCGTTTTGGACTAGCTGTAAGCGTTTGATTGAGGCCTGGTCCATACCCACATACAGAGCGTTACAATAGTCCAGTCTCGAGGTTACAAAGGCGTTGATAACCCTTTCTAAGTCATTAAAAGATAAATACGACTTGGTTTTGGCCAATAGTCTTATTTAAAAAAAGCACGATTTGACTACAGTGCTGACCTGCTTGTCGAATTTAAAAGTGCTAGTGAAGGTCACTCCAAGGTTCATGACTGAGGGGAGGATGTTTTTTTTGAGAGAGCCCAGAATATCAACCGGAGAGGCTGGAGGTTGGGGTCCAAAAAAGATGACCTCAGTCTTGCTCTCGTTGAGGTTGAGAACGTTTTTGCTCAGCCAGGATTTTATCTCTGTTAAGCAGTCCATCAACTGCTGTAGTGAGTGTGTGACATTTGCTTTGAGAGGCAGATATATCTGTTCATCGTCGGCGTAGCAGTGGAAGGGAATATTGTGTTTAGTGAGAATTGAACCGAGGGGCAGTATGTACAGTAGAAAAAGGATGGGGCCCAGAATCGAGCCTTGGGGAACCCCACAGGTAAGAGGGGCTTTGGCAGAGGAGAAAGCACCTAGCTGTACCGAGAAGCTATAACAATTTGCTTTCCTTTTTTCTCTTCTCTTAACTGAATAGCCCTGTCTTTAAGTAAATACAATGTAAAGTCCTTTTCCTGCACCATTTTAAGGCTTCAAAACAGGCATGTTTACTGTATGTGTTTGGAGAAATGACACAATAAATGGCCAATAATTGTACTTTATAAACTCTGAATCTTGTGGTGCTTGAAGAAATACAGACTGGCTAAGCCGGCCAGGTTATATGCCTTTTTTGGAGCCCTTTTTTGCAATATGTATTCAAATGTCACTAGTTATTTAAACAAACCACTATCTGAGGATTATACAAGCAACCATAAAACACCCTTTACTAGAGAGCCATTGAAGCCCATGAAGAATTTATCCTTCCACAAATATGTTCAACTGCTGTATTAATAAAGTTGAGAAGTGTTTTCAAATTCAAGTTAAGGCACTATCTTTGCAGAACATTACAAATATTCTTCATTTGCAGTATTTCATTTTAAAAGTGTTCAGAAAGACTGCATCAATGATATGTTATATATCTATATATCTATATAATATCAATATTGTTAACTTCAACCAAAGTCCATTTAAATAGCGGGCAAAAATTGGTTAATTGCCTCGCATGTGGTGTTTGATATAGTTTACGTAATGTTCAATTTCAACTATTTTAGGCAGAAAAACATATATTGACTAAAACCTTTTTTTACAATTTACTATAATTTAGAAAGGTTTTTGTGAGAAATAATTTCAAAAGTAAACTTCTTTTTCATTTTACATTTAAATTTGAAATGTTTGCACACAACATTATTAATTTATACATTTTTATCAATATTCTTTTCATTATGAATCCATTTATTTTATTGTATTTCCTTGAGGCTGGGGAAGATATCCAGCAGTTCAACATGCAAATGTTGTAATACAAGGAAGTATAAGTACAACATGGAAAGGGAAATAAAATAAGTTTCATAGGAGGATGTGGAATTTTTTCTCTCACAATCAAACAATCTATAATTTAGCTCTGGCCTTCACTCACAAAAAAACATTTTGTTGAATTGGACACATTTTTCCAATCTCTATTGACTGACATGCAATGACTGGGACTGATGGAAGAATCTGAGAGGAACGAACTAGGAGTAGAGAAATAACCATATTTAAAAGACAGCATTGTCATAAGAGGCCAACAAGAGTCACAAGGGTTTGTCACTTTGCTGAAGGCCAGTCTCTAAAGACTTTCCAAGGAGTAAAATGCTGCTGCCGGAGTACTGACTGGAAGTATTGCTGATATCATGTCTACCTATCCTCTTAAAATACTCTGTCCAACAATATAAGTCTCATGAAGAAAGGTGTTTTAACGCTGATTCAAAATAGCAGAGAAACATGACAGAGGATTAATCAAAAAGTACACAGTACTTGTGGGAGTAGTTTCACTAGTACTGAGCCCAACAGTGTCAATCTCACGAAGAACTAATGGCAAAAAACATTTTTTCCCTCATCCGTATTAGGTGCCTTACAAATAATGGACGTCCGCTCTCGGGAGCGTCGGAGTGGTGCGGTCACCCTAAGTGACAGACCTAAAGTATCCGGGATTCAGGCACCTTCCCTGGCTTGTACATTTTTGGTGATGCGCCCTGGAGGTATCAGACTATTTTAAACAACTTTTCCCCGCCTTTCAAACACTTACTCCTGGGTTTTAGCCAGTCATTTTGCACGATATCGTTTAACATTGACGCTCTCCTGAAAATGCACATATTCTGTGCATTTTCAGGAGAGCGTCAATGTTAAATGATATCGTGCAAAATGACTGGCTAAAACTCTCTTCCAGACATTTAAAAATACTTTCCCCGACCATTTAAACATTATTTCTGGCTTGTAAAGTGCAGTTATGCGCCCTGGAGGTATTATACTATTTCAAACAACTTTTCCCCGCCTTTCAAACACTTATTCCTGGGTACAAGTGTTATCTTTTCCCCCCTGGGTGTGTGTGAGACAAGTGAAATGAGTCAGCCTGCCAACAAGCAGCAGTGTGCTGTCATTTTAAACAGTTCCCCCGACTTTTTAACACACTTTTACCCACGTTTTGAGCACTCATTCCTGGGTCAATGTGTCATCTCTTCACCCTGGTCCTGAATTAAAACAGTTCCCCCGACTTTAAGCACTAATGTGCCCATGATTCAGACACTTATTCCTGGCTAAATGTGTTCTCTTTTCCCCCCTGGGTGTGTGTGAGACAAGTGAACTGAGTCAGCCTGCCAACAAGCAGCAGTCTGCTGTCATTTGAAACATGTTCCCCCACTTTTTAGCACACTTTTACCCACTTTTTGAGCACTCATTCCTGGGTCGAAAAGACATGTGCTGTAGCATTGTTCTCTCCCAGTACTGCTTTAATTAATAACTTCCTCCCTGACTAATCTGCTTACTTCATAGCGGACCGGATACATGGTCCCCATTCAGAAAAATGTGCAGTGGCCCAGTAGTGCATTGTGGGTCTGACCAGCTAAACTGCTTGTCGTTTCCCCATCAATTACACAGTAATTAGCACAAAGGCTGCCGAGGTTTGCTTAAGAATTGTCACTGTAATTGCCTCTAATGTTGGTAAACAAAGAGCCTTAATGCAAACTCTGAGACAAGGCGGGGGCTATAAAAAGCGATTGGAATCATACATAAATCACACTTACAACACAGATCAGTGGAGACATTTTATTATTATTACTATTAGTTTTTCTTTAGTTGTTTTTCCGTTACATTGAAGTATGACAGGGGAGGCTCTGCCTCCCCTGTCTCCCTGACTGCACGTCGCTGGTACACACAGCACGGTTAGCTCAGAAGTAGGCCTATGACTAATGTCGGACATAAAATTGCGTTTGTAACAGTTTTTACACGCGTATTTGCTAACAATTAATGCACATTTGACTCACAGTAGGATACTGCCCATTCTTCTCTGTGAAAGCAGGGGGGCAAGGAGAGGAAAGGGGGCCCAAAAAGTGAACAAATAAATAAAAAATGTGAAAGTGGGTCCGCGGTTCGATCCCCAGCTGTGGCAGAGATGAGGAAGAGCTCCCCTCTCAGCCATGACAGCCAGCACTGACTGACACATAGTGACTCTAAAACAGGGGGTTTAAATTAAAGGGTATAAATTATAAATATATAAATGTATATTCTGTGAAAAATTCACACATTTCTCACAAACTGAGCAGCCAAAGGGTTTCTCTCCTGTGTGGATTTAGATCTCTTCTATATCTAAAAGCTTTCTTACAGACTGAGCAGCTGAATGGTTTCTTTTCAGCACTACGTCGTGGATCACTGACAGATTCTTGTCTATTTTTCAGTGACTTTGAGCCTGAGGCAGGTTCTCTGGTCTCCTTCCAATCAGCACTGTGTTCAGAAGAGTCATCAGTGTGTTCAGAAGAGTCTCCAGTGTCGTCCTCAGTCTTTGGTTGTAAACTGCTCTCTGGATCTGAGTTCGAGGAGGAGGAGGAGGAGGAGGAGGAGGAGGAGGAGGTGGAGGGGCAGCTCCCCTCTCAGCCATGACAGCCAGCACTGACTGACACTTATACCCCTTTCACACCAAGGCTTTTCCCCTTCTAGCTCCGTGCTAGAGCTTTTCTGGTTCAGAACCGGTTCTTCGGTTTAGCGCCGGCTCTTTTCACACCGCTCAGAGCCCGACTGGTGCTGCCGCTGCTGCGTCATGACGTCACAGTTTACGTCGCTGAGTTTCTCCCCAACGGAGCTCACCTCACAACAACGGGCCGGTGACTGCGTCGGGTCGATGATCGTGTTGCTTTTAATCATACGAAGCCAGATTAAATTAAATAACGACTTCTCCAACCTTATACTTTTCTCCAGAGTGCCGTGGTTCATTGTTTATTAATGTATTTCAGCGGCATTTACCGACCGCTGCAGTGCTGACTGCTCTTCAACGGGAGTGTATTCTCCCGTTAGCTCCGGGTTAGCTCACACGGCTCTAAAGTATTCACTGTCTGACTGTCACACAAGCAGCTGATACATATATCCCCAGTTCCCCTTAAGTGAATGTGTGTCAGTCTGAATTGACGCTGTTTGGCATCACAACGCTGTTATGAAAGTTTATCTGGTATAACATTGGTGATGTTAGCATAGCAACCGAAGCTAAACTGACTACTTGCTAAGCCGTTTTATACAGGCACTTTTTACCGACGTATTTTTCATTATGATTCTACTTGTGATAGTCGGACATGACAACCTGTGCAGCCCATGTATTGATTCCATCCGATAGCTGCTATAATAACAAACAAAAACGTCTGCCTGCTCTCCACAATGATCAATAACAGCGAACGGATGGTCAAAGTAAGGTACAAATAAACAGAATCACACGAAGCCTGGTTAGTGTTGCCTGACTTTATAAAGCGTTTTTTTTTTACAAGTGTGTGGTTGCGTTCTAGTCACTTTGCTCAGCACTACTGCTGGTTACAACTTTTATTTGCCGTACTCGCCTTAACTGTTATCTCAGGTTAATCTCGCCCCCCTCCGACGTAAGCGGTTCTTGCTTCTACACGGACAACTTTTTGGTGCTCGAAACGAACCGGATTCCGGAGCTTAGAGGCTGCTCCGCTGCGGTGTGAACAGGAAAACCCGGTGCTTTTCAAGCACCAGCACCGAACCGGCCCTGAAACACCGTTGGTGTGAATGGGGTAATAGTGACTCTGAAACAGGGGGTTTTGGTAAATGATGATCATTGTAATAAACTACAAAGAGTACGGTATGGTATCTGTAAAGTGCTGTGAGATAACATCTGAATCAATAAAACTGATTTGATTCAAGAAAGGTTTGTACTACAGAGCTGTATTGTGATGCACGTTATATTTATATATATATATATATATATATTTATATATATATATATATATATGTGTGTGTGTGTGTATCATCTCATCATCTCTATTGTGCTTATTTATACACCATGTTGTGTTTTATGGACCCGTGTTGCAGTGAAATATCAGACGTTGTGTAATGAATTATAAATAAAGTTTCCACACAAAGTTCAGTTCAGAGTTTTATTTTAAAATAGATTCAAATAAATAAAGATAAAAGACAATTAAAGAAACAAGTGGCATCATTGTCTTGTCAGAAAGCCCTGAAGGCTCCTGGCTTCCAGCAGGGCCTTGGCCAGCTTCAGGACATGCTGGTATCCTGGCTGGCCATCAGGACCCTGCATCTCCTCCTGAGGAGAAAGGAAGGAGGGAGGAAGAGAGAAGTGCTGCTGTGAGCAAAGAGTCTTGAATACATATTATTATTATCATTATCATTATTGATGCCCTGTGACCACCCGCCGACCTTCTTCTTGCATCGACGGCACTCCAGGTACTCAGTGGCCATGAGTTATTTTACTGTGTACCTTTTCAGTTATCTCTGTCAAACTCCTGTGGCAGAAAATCATTTTATCTCTCATCAAATATGGCAGAAAACATTTATTATTGTACTCAGGAGGAGAGTTTGACAGAGGAATACTTTACAAGTACACAGTAAAAGTACTTCATTGTAGGCTACTTGTGGTAGAAGTCCAACGAGTACTGAGTCCAACAGTACCAATGTCATTAAGAACTTATGGCAGAAAATAATTTTATCTCTCATCAAATATGGCAGAAAACATGCAGTTTGACAGAGGAGTAAAACTGTAATCAGAGCCCTCTCATCTGAGCTCCGTTACACACACACAGGAGCGGGACATCCTCCTCAACCTGTCCGCCATAAATGCCTCAGAGGACGGATACCTGAACCGTAGCGTCCAGCTAGCTTAGCGATAAATACACACAGCGTTGTATTGTCCTCCCCCTGTCGGCCCTAAAAGCTTCAGAGGGCGGATAGCTGGGCTCCGTAGCGTCCCGCTAGCTTAGCCGCTAGCTAAAGGTAAACACACACAGCAGTTCATCAGCGGTTCACAAAGTACCGTACAAACACCACGGTTAACTCAGTATGACTAATCTCGGACATAGAAGTGCGTTTGTAACAGTGTTTACACGCGTATTTGCTAATAATTAATGCACATTTTACCAGGGTTGCCAACTTTGGGTACCTGGCTGGAGTGAGATTTTGATATCATGGGTTTAATTCGGTTTAATTACACATATGCGCACTAAATGACTGCTATCGTGTCAGTAGCGGGACCTTAGCATATAGGATATATATACAATATATACAAATACACAATATTGGACACAGACTATAAAGGGCACACAGTTTCATTCACTAATGAAAGTCAAACATGTTTGTTTCCACTGTTTTATTGTGTGCCTGTCGCGATAAGCAATTAATTGACTTATCGTACGATAAATAAAAATGAACTCGATAACTTTTCTGACCTCGATAAATTTCCATTTACATGAGGATGTGACTAGCAGTTTGAAAGGATGTACTTGAATTATTATTATATATCATCATTATGTCAGTGGTCTAAAATGGTCATACAACGGTGCCGACAATATTATCGTTTATCGCAATAATTTCCGGAAAATGTATCCAACAAAATTAATTATTGTGAGAGGCCTATACATGAAACACACACACACACAAACAAATCTACAGACTTACTCCAAACTGCCAAATATATTAATTAACACACTCTCACTCTCATATACTCTTTGACTCTATTTTGGCCTAGTAGAACAATAAGCAGTAGACTTTTACTTTTTATCATTTCTACTGGATCTTAGATCTGCGCATGCGCAATACGGGTCGGCAGTTGCGGCTCCAGAGTATTTTCGTTGGGTAATCTATGGTAGGGCTAACCCATACAGTAGTGGGGCTCAAGTCAGTATTCCCAATGTAATTACATACACGCTCCCCCCGACAGTGAAACGCCACGCGTGAGGTTTAGATTATTTCCCTGTCTCAATCCAAATTGAACTGTATGAAATAAAAAGGCACATTTGTCTTGTAGTAAATAAAAAGGGCGACCTGGAGCCAATCCTGCAATTTCCCCACAGGTGAAAGAGTTGACATGCTGAAAACCCAACCCTGCAGGGCAAGGGCGCCGGAAGCGGGGGGGCCTCCCTCTGCTGAAATTATGAATGTAAGGCGTATAGTAATCATAGATAACACGGCAGGGTCCGTTACAGTTTTTTTTTATCTGATTTCAAATAAACAAAGTCTTGGCTTTCAGAATATTAAAATTGTTTCGGCAAATTCAGATGAAAATACAACTTTGAAAGCTTGTAACGGCATAATTACAAGCAGAGAACGGAGTAACTTTACGTCACTGCAGGCATAACAGCTGGTGTTTCTCGTGAGTGTTTTCCCCGGGAAACAAACACAATACACACAAACGCAAAAATACACAAACACACACACGTATACACACACACTCGCGGGCTTCCCCCAGACCAGTAATCCAAATGAAAATATCTTCCCTCCGTACTATTTTGATCATTTGCTCCGCTAATCAATCAGATCGATCCAGAGAAGAGGAAACTTTAAAGGCCTTTTTCTCAAAATGATGACTCTGTAACAGTCATTATATAATGTGACATATTTTGCTTAATATTTGGAGTAGCCTACAACAACAATCCTGATATCATTAGAAAGCTATGAATCTCCTCTTTCCAACAGTGTATACAACTCAAAATGTGTCTTCGGGTCAATGTGACTGATTTCGATGGAGCAGGTCACTTTGCATTAGGTAAAATAAAGCAGGCAGACATAACAGGAAGAATATGTACATTTTAACCCAATCAAATAGGACATTGTCACACCATTCAAATGTATCCATGTAAATTACAACCAATAAAAAAGCTTAGATTTGTTTATTCGTTACGTTGTTTAGTTTATTTGTTACGTTGTTCTGTGTGTTTCAGCCGTTAACCAGATAGAAAGAATAGATACACTTGCAAACACGTCAGAAGAACCAGCGCAGAAGAAAACTAAATACAGTCAATCTAAACTTAAATTAACAACTGGAAGGTCACATCCCTGACATCCACGTCTCCGGAGCCTGGACCTTCATCAATCATAGAAACAGCGAAGCCAGATAAACCCAAAAGCAGCAGCTCTGCGGCCGCAGAGACTGTCAAAACCGCCGCCACCGCCGTCGTTGAACCGAAACAGGCTGGTTCCGACTGCATGGAGGTTTGTTGTCGGGACATTGAGACGGGTAAAACTGTACAGCTAACTGACCGCTAGATTATTTGGGCAAAGAGAAAGGTACTTCAACGCAGAATGGTACAAAAACAGAGAGTGGTTCATTATTTGCAAAACCACTAAACGGGCCTTCTGTGAAATATGCAGATTTGCTGCTGTCAAACGGCTTGTAACTTTCTCAAAATGTGGAGATGATAGTTTTGTTAATATCAGAGTTAATAACTGGAAAAGTGCCCAAGCCTCCTGGACAGCCACGAAAAGTCTAATTTCCACAGAGAGTGTATTAAAAAAAAGTGCGCTTTCTTCAGTCAAACACCAGTCAACATACAGCTTGTCAAACAACAGCGTATTGAGCAGGAAAAGAAGAGATGAAATGATGGAGCAACTGAGCAATCAGGGGGCATGCGGATAAGGAGAGCAATTTCCAAAATAACTCGTAGCTGAGAAAAACCCCACTCTGAAAAGCTTCATGCTCACCGGAAATATGCATCATGAGACAATTAATTAACTTATAAATCTAATGTATCGGGAGTCTCTCACCACTATATTAACTGAAATGTAAAAGCAATGCAAAACATGCAGTTATTGTGCTTCCAGCAAACATCCACTGATAAATTGCGATGTTAACAACCTCATGATAACCTCATATGTTTTTAACTGAGGATCTACCTGTGTTTAGTCTAGAAAAAGGTAAATGTGTGCAATTTATTATAAAGGTGTGTATATTTACAGACTGTTGCAAAAACTAAGAAGCTTATAAACATCAGGTTTAAAACTAAAAGAGCTTTACAAAAAACACAATTAGAGATGTTTGGAGTTTTATTTTAGTTATTAATTTAAATTTTTTGTCAAGAGATGCTGATTTGATACCGTTGATACAGTTACGGCATTTCCTGTTTCTGCCGGAGAGATGGGAGTTTGTCCCAAAGCTTGCCGCTGTATTTACTCCCCAAGAGATTTTTTTAAATACTAACATAAAATACACATTCTGGTACTCTCTTGAGAAGAAAAATAAATAAATCTATTACTTGTGGTGATTGACATTATCCACCCACAGATCTATGGGTTGGGGTATTGTTCCGCACGGACATTTGAGTGAGGCGGACTTTCTGTTTCCGCCGGTATTCTCTTCCCGTGCATGAAGTTGTTGACATGAAGTTCAGATGCAAAATAAAGGTCTAGCTTGTTCATTCGATACCCGCCTCCGACTCCCGTCTCTCGGCACCACATTGGTGACCCCGACGTTAGTCTCGTTGAAGATTCCGAGACTGTTCAGAACATGGCAAATAACGCCGTTTTTTTCAAACTGCCGGAGTTTTGGGAGACAGCTGCAGCTGCATGGTTCGCTCAGGCGGAGGCTCAATTCGCCCTCCGCGGAGTTGCTGATGACGCAGCGCGCTATTTTCACGTCGTTTCGGCGCTGGGGAGCTCCACTGCGACCCGGACGGTGGGTTTTATCACATCTCCCCCTGCCCTGGATAAATATGCAGCGTTCAAGGCTTTCCTGCTGAAGACGTTCGAGCTGTCACGGTCGGAGCGGGCCCGACGCCTGCTCGCTATTCATGGCCTGGGGGACAACAAGCCTTCAGACCATATGGAGATGATGCTCAGCCTGCTGGGTACGGAGGAGCCTAATTTTTTGTTTTCGAACTGTTTCTTCGGCACATGCCGCCGCATGTGCAGACAGCGCTCGCTAATACGGCTATTACCGAGCCCCGCGCTTTGGCCGAGGAGGCTGACCGGTTCTTCCTGGCAACCCAGCGTTTTACCCCTGAGGTGCTGGCCCCGACACACAGCGGCGCCTTCCCGGGTACAGGCATGCCACCTAGCAGGAGCTCCAGGGCCGACGTCAGCGACTCCAGCCCTGGCCTGTGCTATTACCATGCACGCTACGGGGCGAAAGCGAAGATGTGCCGTCCCCCCTGCACCTACAAGGTAACGGGAAACGCCAAGGCCTGCGCTCGGTAGTGGCCGCGAGCGTGGGCACGTCCAACCGGCTCCTGTTCATCAGGGACACCCTCTCTGGTCGCAGACTCCTTTGTGACACAGGAGCCCAGCGGAGCGTCCTGCCGGCTACCGTGGAGGACGCCGCCGGTGGGGGTCACGGCCCACCTTTGACATCCGCTAACGACACCCCTATTCGCACCTATGGCACAAAGACAGTGGACCTGTGCTTCGAGGGTCAGCGGTTTAGGTGGGATTTCGTCACGGCTGACATCTCCTTCGCCCTCCTCGGCGCAGACTTCCTGTGCGCTCACGGGCTGCTGGTGGACGTCAAGAACAACCGCCTGGTGGACGCAATGACATTTGCCTCGTTCACATGTACCCGCGGCGAGGCGTCATTCAGCGGGCTCTCCAGCTCACTCTCACAGGGTGACAAGTTTCAGCACCTTCTCAGTGAGTTTCCCGACTTGACGCAGCCCACCTTTTCCGCTGCCACCGCCAAGCACGGGGTAGAGCACCACATTGACACTGTGGGCCCTCCAGTATACGCTAGGGCCCGGCGGCTCAACCCTGACATGCTGGCAGTCGCCAAGTCGGAGTTCGTCAACATGGAGCGTCTGGGCATCATCCGCCGCTCAGGCAGCCCTTGGGCTTCGCCGCTTCACATGGTCCCTAAAGCAGCCGGTGGCTGGCGACCGTGTGGCGACTACCGCCGCCTTAACGACGCCACTACGCCAGACCGCTACCCGGTCCCTCACATCCAGGATTTCTCTGCTCACCTGGCGGGCAAGCTGGTCTTCTCCAAGGTGGATCTGGTGCGGGGCTACCACCAGGTTCCGGTGCACCCCTCGGACGTCCCCAAAACTGCTGTGATTACGCCGTTCGGGCTTTTCGAGTTCCTGCGTATGCCTTTTGGACTTAAGAACGCTGCTCAGTCCTTTCAGCGGCTGATGGATTCGGCGCTCAGAGACATGCCATTCATCTTCGTCTATTTAGACGACATCCTGGTCGCCAGCTCCTCCTCCGAAGAGCACCAGGCACATCTCCGGGTCCTTTTCGCAAGGCTCGACCAACACGGCCTGATTATCAACCCGGCGAAGTGTCAGTTCGGGTTGTCCTCCATCCAGTTCCTCGGGCACCTCATCAACAAGGGTGGGGCCGCCCCCCTCCCGTCGAAAGTGGAGGCCGTGTCCGCCTTTCCACGACCGCCTACAGCTCGGGCGCTCCGGGAGTTCCTCGGGATGGTGACGTTTTATCACCGGTTTATCCGCCGGGCGGCCCACACGATGCGCCCGCTGTACGAGGCCCTCAAGGACAAGTCCCCCGGCCAGGCCATAGACTGGACGGCTGAGAGGGAGGTTGCTTTCGACGCCACCAAAGCCGCCCTGAGCGAAGCCGCCATGTTGGCTCACCCGTCGCACGGGGCCCCCATCGCTATCACCACCGACGCGTCTGACTACGCGGTGGGCGCGGTGCATGAACAATGGGTCGACGGCGCCTGGCAACCGCTCGCCTTTTTCAGCCGCCAGTTGACTCCCAGGGAGCGCAAGTACAGCGCTTTCGACAGGGAACTCCTTGGTCTCTATTTGGCGGTTCGTCACTTCCGTTTCCTGCTGGAAGGCCGGGAGTTTGCGGCGTTCGTGGATCACAAGCCGCTTACCTTCTGCATGTCCAAGGTGGCCGAGCCGTGGTCCGCCCGACAGCAACGCCAGCTTTCGTACATCTCCGAGTACACCACGGACATTCGACACATCGCTGGCAAGGCTAACGTGGTCGCGGACTGCCTCTCCAGAGCGGTTGTCGGAGCTGTGCAGCTGGGCCTCGATTACCTCCGCATGGGCGCTGACCAGGCCTCTGACCACGGGGTCCAAACCCTCAAGGCCTCGGTCACGGGATTACGCCTGGAGGAGGTCACGGTCGGTGACTCGGGCCGAAGCTGTGGTGTGACGTCTCCACGGGCCAGCCTCGGCCGCTGGTCCCTGCGGACTGGCGCCGACCCGTTTTTGAGGCGGTTCACAATCTTTCCCACCCCGGTAGGAAGCCGTCCGTGAGGTTGTTGTCGCAGAAGTTCGTGTGGCAGGGGCTTAAGAAGGACGTGAGGTCCTGGGTCGACTCATGCGTGGCCTGTCAACGGGCCAAAGTCCACCGCCATACTAGGGCCCCTTTTGAACTTTTTGCGGTTCCTGAGAGGAGGTTTGACCATGTCAATGTCGACCTCGTAGGTCCGCTTCCCCCTCTCACGGTTTCACATACCTGTTTACGATGGTGGACAGGACGACCCGCTGGCCCGAGGCCGTTCCCCTCACCTCGACGTCAGCTTCCGACGTCGCCCGCGCTTTCATCGGCACGTGGGTGGCGCGTTTCGGGACCCCGTCTGACCTCTCCTCTGACCGCGGTCCTCAGTTCACCTCGGAGCTGTGGAACGCTGTTGCTGTGGGTTTGGGGGTCAAGCTGCACCGCACCACCGCTTATCACCCCCAGGCTAACGGATTGTGTGAGCGGTTTCACCGGTCCATGAAGGCGTCGCTGCGTGCCGGCTTGACAGACGGCAACTGGGTGGATAAGCTCCCATGGGTTATGCTCGGCCTCAGGTGTGCCCCCAAAGAGGACCTGCAGTCCTCGTCGGCGGAGCTCGTTTACGGCCAGACGCTACGGGTCCCCGGGGAATTCATTCCCACCGCCACTGTGCCCTGGTCTGCGGCCGGGCAGCGCTCCTCCCTGCTGGAGGCCGCCGGGACATTCGCGCCCGTCCCAACGTCGCAGCACAGCAGCCCAGCTTTCCGGGTGGGATTACGGTCGGCGGATTTCGTTTTTTATTCGCCACGACGCCCACCGCGGCCCCCTGCGGCCCCCGTACGACGGTCCGTTCAGGGTCATACGTCACGGAGACAAGAGCCTGGTGGTGGACGTTGGTGGCAGGCCTGAGACTGTGTCCTGTGATGCGGGTTAAGCCTGCTCACGTGGACGTTTCCAGGCCGTTGGAGTTGGCTTTGCCCCCACGTCGGGGCCGCCCTCCCCTGGCCCGCCCCCCCCCCCTGTGGGGATGCCCTCGCCCTCGTTGGCGCCCTGCCCCTGCCCTCGCCTGCGGCCCCCCGCCCTCCTCGGCCCCTGTGGTCCGTACTACCGCCGGGGTCGGTGGTTACTCCTCCCAGGCACGAGGATTTTTGACTATGGGTGAATTCTGGGGGGGCTTGTGTGGTGATTGACATTATCCACCCACAGATCTATGGGTTGGGGTATTGTTCCGCACGGACATTTTAGTGAGGCGGACTTCCTGTTTCCGCCGGTATTCTCTTCCGTGCATGAAGTTGTTGACATAAGTTCAGATGCTAAATAAAAGTCTAGCTTGTTCATTTGATACCCCGCCTCCGACTCCCGTCTCTCGGCACCACATACTACACATTTAAAAAATTAATGCCATTTTAGTTTTGTGTTACTTTGTTCTGAAAGCTGAACCTGCTGCTCCTCACAGAGAGAAGAGGGAAGAGGCTGTGTGAATTACTTTACATTGTGGATAAGGGTGGATAGCCCCCATTGTTCTGTGTGTCAAAATGAAGACAGCCCACACACCTATCATCATCAAACCGTGGGGTCTTATTTCATACGTGTTGATTTCTATCACAGGTAATGTTGTATCGATGTATAGAGATGTACTACCGCAAAAGTATTCTCCGTCGGGACTTCCTGCAACAACACGCCGTTATCGTGATTCTGATTGGCCAGAAGACATTATCAAAGATGTTCTATTGAGAAGACGATCACTACGTGACAAAAGTTTTCAAAACCGTTTTCTAGTCTTGTATTCTTGTTTTTGGCGTGAGAATAGTTTGGGCAGCGTGAGAGCGTGAGATTGAGAGTGAAAGCGTGTGTCACACGCCAGATGCGTGAGAGTTGGCAACCCTGATTTTTACTCACAGTGTCGCTTGGTTGAAGTCAGTCAGTGTGAAAAAACAATGGCGGACGGAGGAGAGATTGCTGAGAATTATGGAACAAATCCGCCTCACCGATTGGACGCCAAAAGCCCCAAAAGTTTGATTCTCTCTTTTGGAACATATCCGGCCTCCCTATTGGGCGAAATATGGAACCAAGCCTGGACAGCCATTGGTCAGAATTGGAACATTGGAACAGAGAAGGACAGAGGATACTGCCCATTCTTCTCTGAAGCAGGGGGGCAAGGAGAGGAAAGGGGCCCAAAAAGAAAAAGTGAAAAAAAATGTGAGGGGGTCCGCGGTTCGATCCCCAGCTGTGGCAGAGATGAGGAAGAGCTCCCCTCTCAGCCATGACAGCCAGCACTGACTGACACATAGTGACTCTAAAACAGGGGTTTTTGGTAAATGATGATCATTGTAATAAACTACAAAGAGTACGGTATAGTATATGTAAAGTGCTGTGAGATAACATCTGAATCAATAAAACTGATTTGATTTGATTAAAGAAAGGTTTGTACTACAGAGCTGTATTATGATGCATGATATATTTTATATATATATATATATGTCTGTATCATTTCATCATCTCTACTGTGCTTATGTATGCACCATGTTGTGTTTTATTGACCCGTGTTGCAGTAAAATATCAGACGTTGTGTAATGAATTATAAATAAAGTTTCCACACAAAGTTCAGTCCAGAGTTTTTATTTTAACAACAAAAATAATAACCATAATAATACAATATTTTGAAAAGAATGTGCATAACGAGTACTTTTACTTATTGTACATTTAGCTGATAATACTTCTGTAGTTTGTTATTCTGAAATGGGTCATATTGCAGAGTACTTTCTACATTATGGACTTTAATTTATCCTGACACATTTTTACTTTTACTTAAAGGTAGGGTAGGTAAGTTTGAGAAACCGGCTCAGATACACTTTTTTTATATTCCATGGAATGCTCTTAACATCCCGATAGCAATGAATATCTGAAGTGCTTTGACAAAAAATCCATAAAAAATGTCATCTGTGGAAGCCGTAGTACTGTAAAAAGCACGACCAATCATTGAGCCGGCCCGGCTAAAATAACTGGATGGCCTACCTGCCTGTCAGCCTTCCATCTGTGCACAAACTTATCTCGTGCCCTCATTGGTCATGTGCGCGTTCCTGTGTGTTGGAGGAGGGGCTCTGTAAGGAAGTGGCAGATTTTCTCCGGTTGTGTATTTTCAAATTCTAGCGATCTCGAGCCGGTTTCTCAAACTTACCTACCCTACCTTTAAGTAATATTTTAAAAACAGGGCGGTAACCCATTGAATAATATACATATGCAAGCACATGACATACAACACATTGTGCAAATAGTAAAAAACAATATCATAACTCCGTTCACAGTGTTGATGGAACATTTTAATCTGAATAAATCCCTCTTCCTCTCCTATATGCAATTACAATCAAATATTAAAAACTTAACATCAAAAGGTATAAAGATAGGTTGTCATGAACACCTTGATATGAACCTAAAAAGACTTGCAAACAAGAAAGGAATGATTTCAGGTATATATAAACTTCTCCTCACCTCAACCGCCAATACTAATCTGCAGTCACAGAAAAGATGGGAGCAGGACTTAGGCATCACCCTTAGCCCAGTTGAGTGGGACAGAATCTGGTCGAACTCGACATCAATCTCCAAGTGTGTCCGGTTTAGAGTAATACAGTTAAAATCCTTCACAGAGCATACATCACACCCTGTAGACTCAAAAAGATGGATCAAACACTCGCGGGCCTATGCTGGCATGGTTGTGCGGAAGTGGGTACCCTTTGACATTGTCTTTGGTCCTGTCCGGCTGTAAAATCTCTATGGGACGTAGTTGGAGATACTCTCGCTGAGCTTCTGAACATAGAGATACTCTTAACTCCAGCTACATGCTTGCTGGGATCCCCGCTCAATGGCATAACATCAACATTTGCAAGTAAACTTATAGCCCTAGCATGCCTTTCAACTAAACGCCTCGTTCTTATGAACTGGAAAGTCAGAAAGCCCAACTGCTTCAATTTCAATAGATGGCTGGAGGACTTCCTAAACATCTGAAGTATGGGAGAAGCTGCTTTCTCCCTGTTATATTTGGTTAAGCCAGACAACAGGCTTTGGGATAAGATAAGGGCTTTCCTGGACTCAAACCATCTCGGCTGCCAACAATAAATATAATAATATTAATTAATAATATTAATAAATAAAGAGAAATAAGCTATGAAGAAACAGTAACGGTAATAATAATGAAAGAAGCTACATTAAATGGGAAATGGATGAATAGGTGAATTAATCATAAAAGGAAGAGGTGTGTATACCCGGGCCACGGGTCATAGCTTGCACCGCCCGACGAGGCAGAGTTTCTGCCCTTCTGCCGTGCCACTTCAGGAGTGACCCTGGACCAGTGGCTGAAGGTCAACGTCCCGAAGACCACAGGGTGGAGGATGAAGATCAAGATGGCCTCTGCTGCAGCCGTGTGTTCCCTACGAGGCGTAACCGGACCTGCACGCTATGCGGCCAGAGAACGACCCGGGCCACGGGTCATAGCTTGCACCGCCCGACGAGCAGAGTTGCTGCCAGGTTGCTGACCCCCAGAAGCGCACGGTGGAGGAGTGGCTCACGAGTTGAGGGGAGGACGGACCGAGAAGGAACTGCTGAGGGACCGACAGAGGGTCAACAGAAAGAAGAGGAAGGAGGCCGCCGCAGCCACCGCAATGCAATCATAAAATACATAAAGTGTAAAACTTTATAATATATATATATATATATATATATATATATATATATATATATGGTACTGGAGCACGGTACCATGACTGTGTGGGCCGGCACTGGAGCACGGAAACATGACTGCAAGGTCCGGTTCTGGAGCAGTGACCATGGCTGCTGGGCACGGAACAGAAGCCTGGACCCTGGCTGTGTGAGCCAGGTACTGGTGCACGGATCCATGGCTGTGTGGGCCGGTACTGGTGCACGGATCCATGGCTGTGTGGGCCGGTACTGGTGCACGGATCCATGGCTGTGTGGGCCTGTACTGGTGCACGGATCCATGGCTGTGTGGGGTACTGGTGCACGGTCCATGGCTGGGTGGGCCGGTACTGTTACGAGCTGGCTTCCTGACCTTGCGTTTCTTTGAGGTCTTTTGGAGGCTCCGTGGACCTCCAAACGCCAGACGGGATCCCAAAAAAGGGTCAGAGAATGGAGACTGGCACTCAGGGCTACTCGAAAACACTCTGAGAAATTCAGGCAACGAGCTCCTCAGCCATGGCACGTTATCCACCTCCATTTGTGCTTTTTTGAGGACAGCCTCTTTCTCCCTTCTGGTCGAGGTTCTACTCCACTCAGCATAAAGACATCGAAGGGAGTAATCCAGAGAAAGCAAATCAAAATCAAAATCAATTCATAATCGCTGGGTCCATAATTGGTCGGTTCATTCTGTTAGGTTGCGTGGAAAGGGTAGGACCCAAATGCAGACTACAAAAAAGGTAAAAAGGTCTAGAAACAAAAAGCGAGCTTTATTTTAAAAGCTGAACAAAAACATGGCATGAAACACATAGGTAGCACAACAACTGACCGTGACCAACATGGAGGGAGACAGGAGAGACAATGAACCGACAAGGCACACAGGGGAAGACAAGACTAAATACAGAGAGGGGTAATCACAAGACAAGACACAGCTGGGGTAAGGGAGGCAGAAACACAAGGGCAACAGGTGAACACAATCAGACAATCAGACACACCAGGGCCCTTTCTCATGTCATCAAATGTCCCATCCTCGACTCCTCGGTCCTCCGGTAGTGACCCGGAAATGAATTTTAGCGCGCCATGTTGAAGGACATCTCATTTCTCTAAATGCACATCGAGGACCGAGCATCGAGCGTCGAGGAGGCTCTCTGGAGGAGCTATAACCGAGGATACACTGATGGATCCTCCACAGTCCTCCACGGCTCCTTTCATGCATTTCCGGGAACAGTGATGTTTCAAAGAGTCGAGACGCACGGCCGGACTTATCTCAGCCAATGACAGCTCTGCATGCATCCCCTGGATATTATTTTATTAACTGCTTTCATCGCGACGCGAGATACAGTGAGAACAGCTGTGAGGTCCGTGCAGAAAGCAGAGCAGTGTGTATAATATATCACTCAGTATAACAGGCCTACTCTCTTTATTTGCTTTAGTTTAGTAGATATCTACAAACAAAGTCAATATTTTTCTAAACCATTTAGTGCTTCACATAATAAATACACAACGGCTGTAGCCTGATGATATGCTTTAGGAGCTGTAGGTGCGTGTGTGTGGTGTAGGTGTGTGTGGTACAGTGTGTGCGTAGATGCAGCGGACAGACAGGTCTCAGTTGGTTTGGTGTCCTCTGCTTACTTTTAATTCTTGTAAATAAAACTTTTGGCCCGTCATTTATTTCCCTCATTGTAGCGACCAGAGAGGGGGGGGGGATATATCCAGTCTCTGATAGTGTTACGTTATTATGAGAGTGCTCTGTTTGATTCTGAAATTGTATATATTTATATAAATATATACTTGTGTGTGTGTGTGTGTGTGTGTGTGTGTGTGTGTGTGTGTGTGTGTGTGTGTGTGTGTGTGTTGTGTGTGTGTGTGTGTGTGTGTGTGTGTGTGTGTGTGTGTGTGTGTGTGTGTGTGTGTGTGTGGTGTGTCCGCATCTGTAGCCTGTTATTGTCTCATTATACCGCACTGTGAATGAATCAAAGTAAATATATAAGTGGTCATGAACACATCTGTCCATCAGACAGAGGGCTGCTGTGCCTCCTGTCATCATTAATGGACGTCTCTTTAAAATGACCGCTCAGAGGAGAGGAGTTCTCATTTCTCTAACCGCCTGCTGCTTCCCCTCCTCTCTCCTCGGTTCCCCTCCTCGGCTCCTCCGCTCGCATCTCCTGTGGGCGGGACTAAGTCTCGAGGATAGGAGTCGAGGAGGGGAGTCGAGGAGGAACATTTGAAGACATGAGAAAGGGCCCAGGGAAACTAACGACAGGAAGGCAAACACAGGAAGAAGGATCAGACAAGACACAAGGAGGAAAACATTTCAAAATAAAAGGTGGAAAATGAAAACAATCCAAAACCGACACCTATACTGCAAGACTGTACATGGCGGAGTGGCAACTTTTAATCACGAATGGTGCAAATGTTAACGTCATAAACGTTAGCGCATAGTAATAAGCATTAAATGACAAGTATTTACGGAATTCAAACGGCCGGAAAACTCCCGTGTGTTTCTGGCTTAGTGGCAACTTTTTACCAATGCAAATATGCACGAACGTTAAAAGACAACACATTGGCATTCATATACTGTTATACTACATTATAAGGGACTGTCTTGTTAAGAGTAATAGCAGAGTTTATCTTACCTTTTCAAAAGCCGGTCAGAGTACTAGAACTAAATCGGACAACCAATGGGTGGACCACAAGATGAAAACCAGAATGCCATAGAAATGAACGGGAGGGGCGGGACTAGGGCTGTGCGATTATGGCAAAAATCATAATCACGATTATTTGGGTCAATAATTGATATCACGATTATTAAATACGACTATTCATTGACTTTGAAAATCCATTTATTGAACTTTAAAACAATACAAATAATAATTTGAACAGTATCTTTTTAACTGTTGATTACCCTGAACGTATAATTCAACTGAAAAACCAATACAAAAATAAATAAAATGATACATTTAAATAAATATCAAAATAAATACCAATAAACAAGATCAACAAATATTTTGGAGCGCACTTCCCCAAGCTACTAAACATATAATATGATAAATACAAATAAATGAGACCAAAATTAATTAGATCAAATATGTTGCAGTGCACTGTCACAACCTAGCAAAGCTAAATAATTGTTTTTTTCGATGATGTTTTCGTAATTGTGGCAGGTCAAAATCGTAATTGCGATTAAAATACGATTAATTGCACAGCCCTAGCTCAGAGGTTAACAACCTAGGCGGACTCTAAGTAAGACTAAGTGAGACTGAGCAGACCTGCCGCATTCATCACACAGTGATCCCCAGTGGATCTTCTGGGTTGAGAAGGTCTCAGTTGGGGGGCCGGAGCCTGTCATCCAATCAGATCAGAGCCCCTTAGATCGATTAAAGCCAGTGTACCAACCACCCAGATCCCCCCACCCCAAATACTCTTTGACACCCCCTGCTGGCTGCATGCTTGATATGAAGGTAAAGAGATGTTATGAACTTGTGAAAAGCAAGGAATAAGCAGTCAGAGATATTCAAGTTTAAAAATACCTTTTCATTTATTTATTTACAAATTAAAATGAGGACATCTCAGTCATTGAGCACCTCTCCCTCCAAGGACATTATGACTAATTACTCATTTATGTATTATGTGTACACAGTCAGAGATATTCAAGTTTAAAAATACCTTTTTATTTATTTACAAGTTTTACACTTTATGTATTTATTTTATGTTATTTTAGGATTGCATTGCGGCGGCGGCGGCGGCGGCCTCCTTCCTCTTCTTTCTGTTGACCCTCTGTCGGTCCCTCAGCAGTTTGTAACCTCGAGACTGGACTATTGTAACGCTCTGTATGTGGGTATGGACCAGGCCTCAATCAAACGCTTACAGCTAGTCCAAAACGCAGCTGCACGTTTGCTGACTGGCTACAAAAAGCGTGACCACATCACCCCAATTCTGGCCTCATTACACTGGCTTCCAGTTCGGCTCAGAATTGATTTTAAAATCCTTTTATTTGTTTTTAAAGCCCTAAATGGGCTGGCTCCGGCCTATATAGCTGAACTGCTCCAGCGCTACACCCCAGCCAGAGCTTTAAGGTCTGCTGACCAGCTGCTGCTGGTAGTGCCCAAGACCAGGCTCAAAACCAGAGGCACCGAGCCTTCGCAGCAGCTGGCCCGAGGCTCTGGAACACTTTGCCCCTCCATGTGAGGTCGGCCCAGACCCTAGGGGTTTTTAAATCTACACTAAAAACACACTTCTTCTCTCTGGCTTTCTAGTTAGAGCGGAGCACGACTCCTGACTTTTCCGTGTGTTTTATTTTTTATTTTGTTTTTTAAGTATATCTGTTGTAATTTAATGTCGTTTATTGTGATTTGTAGTAATGTGTTTTTATTACATGTACAGCACTTTGGCTCGACCAAAAATCGCTTTTAAATGTGCTTTATAAATAAAACCTGATTTGATTTGATTTGATCAACATCACAGAGATACAGGAGAGGGTCAGAGGAGATCACTCACCCATAGCTGTAGCCAGACTAGACTGTGAGAAGAAGGAGAGATCCTGCATTTCTGTACATCTTGCTCAAAGGTGTGAAATCTTTCATCCAATCAGATCAAAGACCTGTGGATCGCCCCGCCCTCCTGATCCCGAGATGAGCCATCAGGGGAACAAAGGAAATCCTGCCTCCTGCCAGGACACCCTAACCAACGACTCTTTCACACCCACAGTCTCTGGACTCTCAAGTACTGTGTTTCTTTTGTATTTATGCATCCGCTCAGCAGGGGTCTTGAGAAGGTGATGGGCTGCAATCTGCCTCCCCTCCACGACCTGCAGTGACCTCTGCCACTTTATAGACTGCATTACAGGAATGCACACAATGTTCCTACTCCTTTCTGCACATATTGTGACTTCACATTTCTTAGTTTATATGCAAACATTCATAGCATTCTATTTCCATGTAAACTACTGCTTTATTTATCTTATTGCTATTTAACTCGATTTGATTAGGGTGTAAAAAAGATGTTGTGTTTTGATATTAGATTTCTTGTTGATGTATGCACCATGACATCAAGTCAAATTCCTAGTATGTGTGAACCTACCTGGCAATAAACCTGTTTCTGATTCTTATGTTACTAATTACATATTTATGTATTATGTGTATTTTCAATGCAGTGTTTTTATCTGTATTGTTCAAACTATTTAAAATAAAGTTTTCTAAAAAAGCCAAAGGACATCTCCTTCATTTTTGAAACCTTCTGAACTTCAGTTGAAGTGAAACAACAGCAGAGGAAGACAGCACGAGTGTTGGAAACTACAGGAAGTCAATCCAAACAGATATTTCAGTTTGAACTCTTTATTTGAAAAAGATATTTACATCATCTACAGCATGTTATTGTGTCCAGTGTCATTGGAGGGAGTCCAGCACTCCTCAGGGCTCTTCCATTGAGCAGAACAGGGCAGTAGCTGACTCTGTCCCCGCTCGCCTTCACCAGGTTTCTGTGCCCGGTCTCCTTTATCTTTCTCAGACCACAGGAGGAGCACATGGCCTGAGACGGGGGGTCTGAGTGTCAGACTCTCCCCCCTCCGAGCTGCCTCCGCCTGCTTCTCCTGCAGTCTGAGACGGTGTAGGCCGTGGACTTGGGAGTGTACGAGGCGGAGGAGGAAGAGCAAGAGGGGTGGCAGGAAAGGGCTCCTCTTCTTCCACGGGCCGCAGCTCTTGGACGATGGCGGTGCCAGGCCAGGCAGGGGCTCCTCTGCTCGGGGCTCCTCTGCTCGGGGCTCCTCTGCTCGGGGCTCCTCTGCTCGGGCTCCTTTGCTCGGGGCTCTCTGCTCGGGGCTCCTCCGCTCGGGGCTCCTCCGCTCGGGGCTCCTCCGCTCGGGGCTCCTCATCCTCAATTTCCCTCTCTGGAAGAAGGGCCTCCTCTGCCGCCCGGGGGGCCTGCAGCACATGGATCCCAGCGGTGAGGATGATGTTCTCCTGGGCCGATGTCCACTCTTGTGCCTGCAGAGTGAACACAGAGGATTAATAAGAGATGTTGTCGGGGCCTCAGAAGATTGTCCTGTGTGAATGAACAGACTCACCACTGAGAGAGGGTCTGCTGGTTCACCGCAAACAGCTGGAGGGTCGTCCTGGTTACGAACTCTGGACAGCTGTAGACCGTAGCTCTGAGCTGGTCGTACGCCGCGATCACCAGAGTCCAGCGGCTCCGGAGGAACCCCACGTCGTTCTGCTGCTGGTGTTCAGCTGGCAGAGGAGATGAAGATGGCCTCCACCAACCGGCTGGTGTCGGGCCAAGTGGCGCGGCCTGTTCCCACCATGCAGCTGGAACCAGAGGAGAGAGTGAGTGGATATAAAACCTGTAAGAGAGCATACACAGCAGGAGGCGCTTCACCTACCGTTTCATGCTCTCCAACTCGGGGACGGCCTCTTTGTTGGCTGTGGAGGTCTTTGACTTCTTGAACCCCCCGTGTGGCAGCTGGGCCCTGTAGCGTGACGGATACACTACACGGCCCTTATCCACATCCAGGAGGTTCTCCCAAAGACCCAGGAGCACCTCCACCTCCTCCTGGGTGACGTATCCCTTTCCGCAGAGCTCCACCAGAGCCTGGGCCAGCTGATCAACCTGCTGGTGCCGGGGGCTCCAACAGTACCAGCAGTGGCCTGATGTGAAGGCCCAGGAAGAGGTGGAGGGTGCTGCAGCAGCTGAGCAGGAGACCGTGGAGCAGGAGGAGGAGAAGGAGGAGAAGGAGGAGGAGGAGGAGGAGCAGCAGGAGTTGTTGGAGCAAGAGGAGCAGCAGGGTGCCGTGGAGCAAGAGGAGCAGCAGGGCGCCGTGGAGCAAGAGGAGCAGCAGGGCGCCGTGGAGCAAGAGGAGCAGCAGGGCGACGTGGAGCAAGAGGAGCAGCAGGGCGCCGTGGAGCAAGAGGAGCAGCAGGGCGACGTGGAGCAAGAGGAGCAGCAGGGCGACGTGGAGCAAGAGGAGCAGCAGGGCGCCGTGGAGCAGGAGCAGCAGGGCGCCGTGGAGCAAGAGGAGCAGCAGGGCGCCGTGGAGCAAGAGGAGCAGCAGGGCGCCGTGGAGCAGGAGCAGCAGGGCGCCGTGGAGCAAGAGGAGCAGCAGGGCGCCGTGGAGCAAGAGGAGCAGCAGGGCGCCGTGGAGCAATAGGAGCAGCAGGGCGCCGTGGAGGAGGAAGAGGAGCAGGAGGAGGAGAAGGAGGAGGAGGAGAATGAGGAGCAGGAGGAGTTGTTGGCGCAGGAACAGCAGGACGCCGTGGAGGAGGAAGATGAAAGAAATCCTCGCCGTCATATCCCTCTCCTCCTCCTCTCCTCCTCCTCCTCCTCTCCTCCTCCTCCTCCTCTTCAACAGTCACCTCCTCGCTGTCATCGGGCACATCAGGATCATCAGGGAGGGGCTGCAGAACCTTTCCCGTCTGATTGTACAGGTAGCTGATCCCGATGAGCTCACCTGAGGAAGAAGAGAGGAACTAGATTCTTAATATCAGTTGTTCTTCACCTTGTTCTGATGTTCTCAAACAGGAACCTTCCAGAAGCATCGGCTCTGAGTCTGAAGTATCACCTGTGTACTGCAGCGGCTTCACGTGGCTCTCCACCAGCGTGGTGTGGAAGAACTGCTGCGTGAGCTGGTGGAGAGTGTACTGCTGCTGGCCGCTGTAGCAGTTGATGCCGCCCCCCCCGCTGCCGCCTTTCCCGGTCCTCGTTCCACCTCGTGAGCCCCTCCAACAGGAACATCTGGAGGAATGTCCCCCTCGCAGAGGAGCCTGCAACATGACACACAAACGTCAGGGTTTTACACCCAGGGAGAGAGAAAGTGTAAAACTCTTAGAGCACGGTGCCTCACCCGGGATGAACCTGTGGAGGTGCAGGTGGAAGGACTCCAGGGACGTGGAGCCGCGGGCACAGCGGTAGACGGGCAGAGACACCCCCCCCGGGTCAGCTGTCCCGTCTTGGTGTACAGGCGGAGACCAGCAGGATCCTGAAGGGGAGAGGCTCTGATTATTCAGTGTCTGAATTCATGTCTGAACATGAAACATGTTGAATTGTTTCCTGTAAGAGCTGTACCTGAATGCAGGGGATGTGATGCCTCTGTGTCTTCAGGATCTCCTCCATGCGGCGTCGGTCCAGCAGGGGGACGTTCATGGTATCGGTGGCCCCCTTGAACGCCTCCACCGCCTCTCCAAGGAGACGCTCGGTCTCCTGAGCCCCACGCGTGCGGCGGCGGCAGTGCCGACCCAACTCCTTGCTGGACGGCGTCCTTCTGAACCCGTCCGCCTGCAGGGCCGTCTCCAAGAGGGACAGGTCCTCCGGGTCCCACTCGAAGATGAGCTGGAGAGACGCCGCATGAACTCGGGGTAGGGGGTGGCTCTTGGAGGTCACGCCTACTGCCAGTCGGCGTATAAAGTGCCAGATGTCCAGCCTGACAGCCAGGCGTGGCCAGGCGGGGAAGAGAGCAGCTGCAGCGCAGGGGCCTCCGTCCCTCCGGCAGCAGTCCCTGTCCACATACAGGACCTGTGGAGGCTCCTTCCCTGCCAGCTGGTACCGGTCCTGCAGGCCCTGCGCCATGTCTCTCAGGCCGTAGCCCTCAGCGGCCGTCAGCACGGACATCAGGACCTGCCCCAGCTCGTTCCCCACGCTGCTCATCCACAGAGCGGTACCAGCGTCTGCTCCCGCCAGCTTCTTGGTCACCTGTGTCAAATGATCATATAATCATTTAAAAAAAACATATAGTCTTATACTCTGATTGCCTTTTACACTGTTACATTGTATTGTTAGTCTTGAATCATTTATCAGTTTCTCTTAAGACGTTCCTCCACAACCTGCAGGGGAGAAGAGGGTCTCCTCCATCAGTCAGGGTGCAGCCATGACACCTACAGTGTACATAAGTAACATTACATTTCTCACCTTCTTGGTGGAGCCCATTTTGAGAATGGAGCCAAAGGTTGAGGTCACCTTGGCCTTCAGCTCCTCGATCCTCGTAAAGGACTCCAGGACGAAGGTGGACAGAAGCCAGCCGCTGCTGGGGACAGGCACCATCTGTGGTGGAGGCTGAGGAGGTGGCATCTGCACACCTGCAACCACAAACTTCCTGCAGGTGTTTAAGTAGTGGATGCTCCTCCTCATCCACTCTGCGTGTGCTGCTCCACCAGGTAGGAGTGCAGCTGGCTGGCGCTGTAGCCCACCTTCATCTGAGCCAGCACCCTCCGGTCACAAGAGAGCCTGCAGCACAAACACAGACGCAGAGGTGAACACCAAACCATCTCAATGTCCTTCAAACACCACTGTGTCCAACAGCGTGATGTTTACCTGTAGGTCAGCACAGCAGGGAAGAGCAGCTGGTGGTCCAGGTCCAGCTGGCTCCTGATGTTCGCTGCCCAGCCGGCACACTTCTTTTTGCAGGAGCTGGGACAGAAAGGTGTATTGGTGTATCTGCTACTACTGCTACTTATAGTTAATAACAACAAAAAGTACTTGTATTATTTTACAATGTCTATTTAACCAAAGCATCAAGCACACAGAGTATGCTTGTAAATGTATCAGTACCTGCACTCCAGGTACTCCGTCCCCATGTAGTACCAGCCTTTGGTGTCCAGAACTCTGCGCACGGTCTTGTAGAGACCACTACCCGTCATCTTGTGTGCGCAGCTTGGGCACTTCAGGTGGTACTCCCACATTTTGTTAGGCGCCCAGAAGAAGAAGGGCCGCTGGAAGAAAGCATCTGGGGAGGAGGGCCGCTGGGAGTACTTCAGCCGGGGGCCGGGGGGGTGGTGCCACAGCTGGTAGTCCGTGGACAGGACGGGCCACCCTGACTTGTAGCCCACAAACAGAGCCCTGCTGACCCACTCGTGCTGCTCTGCAGGGAGGCTGCTCCTCCAGGCTGCCGGCAGGACCAGCTGCAACACACACACAGGTCACTGAGCTGCAGCTTCACACTACACACTGATACTAGATGTTTACAACAACATTATTACAGACCTGAGGGGGAGGAGCGACGAGTTGAAGAGGAGGTGGTGCCAGAGCTCTCTGCTGCTGGGCAGGACGAGGAGGCGGCGGCGGAGGAGGAGGAGGAGGAGGTGGAGCAGATGCTGTGCACAGCAGAAAAACACACTTGACATACCAAATAGATTTGATTATACAAAGCTTAATAATGACTCGAAGCACAGACTTACCTGAAGCAGCCTCCACCTGAGCCGCTGCCTCCACCATCAGATGGTCGTCTTCGTCCTCGGAGGAAGCTGCAGACACAATTTAAAAAATGTTCACTCATCACACATCACCTGACTGACAGTAACACTCCACTGACATGATACATACACAGGAGCACTGGCTTTCTCTTCCTCCGCTGTATTGGGGGAGATGTAGTGGAGGGGGAGGACGGTTGATCCATTGTTCTGAAATCACATCAAACACACGTCAGAAGCTAGCAGGCAAGTACTTCACAAGTACATGTGAAGTACAGCAAACACCTTGAACCTTTAACCTAGCTAGCATACAAACAAAGCCTCTCTTTGGATGAGATGGACCTTTGAATTCAGGTGTTAAAGCAGCAGGAGAGAAACACAGATAGTACACAGGAAGAACAGTCTGAATAGAAATAAGAAAAATAACATGAGTAAAAGCTGGTTCTGATTGAAAAGAGAATGCTATCTTAGTGCTATCATGTAATAATGTTAGACAACACTTTTCCATCAGCTCAACAGTAACCTCAGAGGTCTGACTTTAAATGAATGATGGCCTTCATATAAATGTTAACTTTAGTTATTACAGTACTTCATTAAATAGCCAAGTGTCTATGACTGTTAACCCTCCGTCCACATCTGTGAACGGATGTAAGCATTAACTTCATGAACATATACGTTAGTGCAAAGTAAAAAGCGTTACGTGTTTGCATCAAGCAAAGTGCAGGAGCAATGCATGTTGTTGCCGCAGTTCTAAGACTGTACCTGGCGGAGTGGCAGCTTTTAATCACGAATGGTGCATATAAATGTTAACTTCATAAACGTTAGCACATAGTAATAAGCATTAAATGACAAGTATTTACGGATTTCAACGGCCAGAAAGCTCCGGTGTGTTGCCGGCGTAAAGCCTCGGTTTAGCGGAAACTTTTTACCAATGCGAATATGCGCGAACGTTAAAAGACAACACATTGGCATTCATCTACTGTAATAGCAGAGGACAACAAATACATTCCCATTCATCTGTTACTGTTATATTACATTATAACGGACTGTCTTACCTTTTCAAAAACCGCTCAGTTGTGAATGAAGCCTGGAAACTTTGAGTGAAAACTCCTCCCGCTCCTCCCCGTTTCAATGAAACGTCAGTGGGACAACCAATGGGTGGACAGAAGATTAAAGTGAGCCTGACGCATCCTCCACACAGGACCCCCAGTGGATCTTCTGGGTTGAGAAGGTCTCAGTTGGGGGGCCGGAGCGTGTCATCCAATCAGATCAGAGCCCCTTAGATCAATTAAAGCCAGTGTACCAACCACCCAGATCCCCCCACCCCAAATACTCTTTGACACCCCCTGCTTATGGAATGCCATTTAAGCCAAAATTAAATAAATAAATACATAAATAATTAAATAAATACATATATATATAAATATGCCAATGAAATACATTCTGAAATAAATAAATGAGGCAATAAATATGTATACATGTACATTTAAATACACTTATTTATTTCAAGAGACTTTTATTTCATAATGACACATTTATTTATTACACATATTTATTTACACATTATGACTTGTATTTCATAATGACACATTTATTTATTTCAGGGGACTTGTATTTCATAATGACACATTTCCATTTCTTATATGCAAATGAACAGGGCGTGGTTAGCTCACAGATCCAGACCAAAGCAACAGCACCGCAACACTGACTCAATAGCTCTTGTTTCACACTCAGCCTGATTTAGCTCTGGTTCTTCCTGTTTCAGCCACAGCGGAGCCGGTTTACCGAAAAAATGTGGGACGAACAACTGGTGATATTCTATAATGGTAGGCAGATGTATCAGGGGCGTGGCTTTGTCGAATAACCAGGAAATACACATTTCGATGCTTCTTCTGTCATTTACATTAATCTTTTGGTATATTTGGTTGGATAGGAACACTTTGATGCACATTCAGTACCAGTGTGTGAGGTTGTGGTTGCGATGCCGATATCCGGACGCGTACAGCGAGGACTACAAAAAGACACATGAGGTGACTAGGGATGTGTGTTCAAAACATGCACGCTTGAATAAATCATTTAAAACCATTTATTTTTGGCAGACTTATTACTGAATATCGTTCTTAATGTGATACTGTTAGAAATTAAAATTCAATGTTTTATGGCATGATTTAGTCTAAAACATACCGTCAGTTTAAAAGCAGTCAGATGAAGAACTTATTATTTTTAGTATTGTGTTCACACCTTAAATGGTGTGAAAGGAGGGATTGTTAGAAATTAAAATCAATGTTAAACAGCATAATTCAGTCTAAAACATATCGTCAGTTTAAAGCTGTTTTATTGTGGAAAAACCCGGAAGTTCTCAGGAAATCAATGCCAAGCTTTATTCTGAAAATCTTTTATCTGGTTTGCATGTGACTAAATGTTGCGTTTTCTGAATGTAAAGTGAAAGTGACTTGGAGTGTTATACACCAAAAACGAACGGACTTTAACACTACATCGATAGACGTTAAGATATTATTACTGCTGAATATTAGATAAAGGAACAGTTGATCATGGAGTGTTTACACATTACGTGAGTAGCTATGACGTCAGAGGGAGCTACCGTAAACGAGAACGGTGTCGTAAAAGTGTTTCTAGGACTTCTAAACTAACGATTACAGCTGTTTATAAGGTATTAAATAGAAAGTCATGACAGAGATAAGGAGGAGAGAATGCTTAAGGAAATAGGCAGAGAATACCAATGTCGAAATCATCTGTGCTCTCGCGATATCGAACCCACAAGATGAGAAGGGCGGACCCGCTGACTTCACAGCGGGGGACAACAAGACGTGGAAAAAGGCAGGACGGAAGATAACTCGCTCTCTTTTCTACGCTGCAGCCCCTCCAAGACAACACCGGCTTTGTCTTTCCACACCATGCTTGTTCTTTAACCACGTTACTTAATTAAACTACCCATTTGAACCTTTTCAGAGACTCCATTAGTCTCGTTATTTTAAGTTTCTTTCCTGGGAGCGAGAAGATCACGAATTATCAACAACTGGCTGACCCCGACGTGTGAGATATCGACACTGGGAGAGAAACCGCTAGTTTCGACGGAGATTTGTGGACCACAAAACACACAAAGGGCCCATACACAAACGGTAAGAAGAAGCCAGTTATATCAAATTCTTCAATAGCTTATATAGAACCATTTAGATTTGTGTGTTTTGAGGCGAGCAGGACATCCTGAGAACAGCTGTAAATGTAATGTTAAATATCTAAATTTAAACCAAACCACGTGGCGTTGTTTTATACCAAGCAGGGTGAGTCTATTTTCCTTTCTTTGATTCATTAACCAACTGCATGTTTTTTAAACCAACTGCATGATTATAATGTGTGTGTTTCCAAGCCGGATATATTAATGTGCTTTTAAGCCGGTATTTATATAATCTTAAAAAAAAAAATAAAAAAAAAAAAAAAAAAATTTAAATTAAAAAAAATATATATTAAAGATATTAAAGTTAAGTTCGGATGACATAGGATAATTGTTATCAGGAGCGAAGGTACTATTCAGTTGATTAGTGATTCATCTTTGATACATTTAAGGACTATATCCAACTACTTATTATATTGTGTTTGACGACTTATAGATGGACTCTTGTCGTTTTGTATATTCTCAAGACAGATGGTATCTTCTTGACAGAGAAATAGATGGTATCTTTTCTCATTATTAGCAAGTTAAAGATGGAATCTTCTTGTTAAAGAGAGTTGATGGCATCGTCTCGTTTTTAGTCTCAAGATCAGATGGAATCGTCTTGTTTCATTGTCCCAAATAAGTGAGATGGTCTCTTGTTTAATTGGTGATAAGAGTCTGTGGAAGTCTGAAGTATACTCTTTACTCATTACGTGTGCATTACGGAGGGAAATGCGAAATTCGTGCGTTAGATAGACGATATTCTTCTAATAGTGTTTGACTGGCTTCCATTTGGTCGCACAATAGCGTGAGAGTTGCCCAGATGACCATAGGCTAAATAGTTTTTGATGGTCTCTAACTATTTTGTATTAACTTGTTTAAATTGTATAGCATATTGAGAGAGTCGTGCTGTTATACTGCTCTGAAGTTTAGCCTGGAATGAGGTCTCCCCAGTTGAGATCAACACCTCCAGGATTTCAACGCATCAGAAACAGCCATTCTTCTTAAAAAAAAACTCTTTGTTCTGCAGGTCAGCATTTGAATCAGTTGCCATCTTGTTTTGACCTCATGTTGACAAACAATTACATGGCAGTCGCCATTCTGTGAAATGCTAATTCAGAGGACCAGTTGTCTTTTTGAAATCCATTCAGTTTCACTCACATGAGGCTAATTCAATATTCATGACCTCCATAGTGTGTAGAAAAAAATCATTCTTCTTGAGTCAAAGTTGGAATTAGATATTCCATTTTGCTGAATCAGGTTATCTATACCGTTGGAGTTTGGTCTTTGAAGAAAAGGATTATTGTATTTTCTAAAAAGCTCAAATCTGATTTTTGAAATATTAGTCCTTGCAAAGGAGTTTTACCTGCTTATGTTATACTGTGCAATGTGATGGCTGTTTTATGCTTTGTCGATTAATCCTAAAAATTGTGTGTGCTGATGGCTGTTTTATGCTTTGTCCATTAATCCTAAAAATTGTGATTGCAAGTGTATTCGCTGGTTTAAGTTTGACTGTTTAATCATAAAGTGAATTTCTTTCCCATATCAAAGATAGTTTTTAAGAAAATAAGCTTCTTGTTAAAAAGAAGTCCGTTTTTAGAAAAATTTAAAAGGGGGAATTAAAAGCTGAAAAATTACAACAGCGCACTCTGCTGGTTGTACAGAATTGTTGCACAAGAAATAGGACAAACGTATAAATACAACACCAATTGATTATAATTATGCTAAGGTTTACTTTCAAGTATTATAGATGAACACGTACTTCATCACACATAGATAGAATCACAGGTGGTTCCTGATATTAAGATAAGAAAATAAGTCTTTCAACCTAGACTGTAGAATACCTAAACACCACACAATTGAAGTAAAAACATAGTTTATGACATTAGCATAATTTCATGCACTTTGGAATACACTATACACAGTAAAGCTAGATTTTTACGAGATTTCTATTTGCATATTTCAAAGCCAAGCCACTGTACAAAAAAAAAAAAAAAAAAGTGGAAGTTGAGTTCGAATGACATAGGATATTTGCTATCAGGAGCGAAGGTACTATTCAGAAGATTAGTGATTCATCTTTGATACATTTAATAACTATATCCAACTACTTAAGCAATATGTCGCCAAAATACACTAAGTTAGGAGCACCCGCAGAGCCAGGGTCAACTGCAGACATCAAGGCAAAGGTACATGTCAGATCAGATGCCACAACACATGCATCAGACAGACAAAATATCTGGAAACAGATACAGGAATTGTTTGATCAATGGCAGACGAGAGGATTGATTCCAGCAGATGATCAACCTGGCCCAACAAAAGCCCATAGAAGAGCAGTACTCGACTATGAACAGGAACAATGCCTACAACAGCTAAATGTATGGAGGGAAGCTGAACAAAGGTTTATAAGAGTTACAAGTCTAATACTCCATCTGGAATATGCCAGCCTATTGACAGACAGCATAAATGTGGTCCAAGTAGCAGACCTACCAGTGAGGGAAGACATAGCAGAAAAAACTAAAGACGCTCAAGTTATCCAAACTCCAAAGCTGTATCTAAGCCCGGCCGAAGTCCCTCCTCCCTTCCCAAGTGTTGGATTTATAGAAGTATTGCAGTTCAATGGAGGCTCCACGGACAAAAGTGTCCAAGAATTGGAGTATGAAGTAAGAGTGCTAACCAGTAAATCCAAACAGCTGATGGAAGAGAAAAGACGATTAGAAGAAATCACAGAAGAAAGACGACGAGAAAGAGAAACACAAAACACAGAGCGGGAAGCGCTACAGATAAGACTTTTGAAGATACAGGTAGCTGAGAAAGACATTGAGGCTTGTAGGAAGAAGACAAGGAGAAGGGAGGAGAAGCTTTCAGAGATAGCCATAGAACCAGAGAAGGCAGGGCGAACACCTCTAACAGTTCAAACTCAGGAAGAACCAGAGAATCAAATGCAGAACCAACAAAGCGGAGGAGGAAGTTTCAGAGGAAGACGTTTCCAGAATGGTGGCTGCTACACATGTGGTCAGACGTCACATTGGTCCAATGAATGTCCCACACAACTCCGCAACAGCAAGCACCTGTGTATCTTCCTACCCAAGTACAGCCACAAGCACCACAGTATCTTCAACAGCAAACACCTGCATATCTGCCTACCCAAGTACAGCCGCAAGCACAGGTATACCCTCCCATACAACGAAGGGGCAGAGGAGGAGGACGTTTTCAATCAACAGCAAGAGGTGCCCAAAGTGAAGGATGCTTCAAATGTGGTCAGCTGACACATTGGTCCAGAGAGTGTCCGCAGAACATTGCACCAAACAACGGCCCTCCACACAGTTACCCCAGGGGAGGTTTCCATGACTATAACAGAGGCAGGGGGTCTCAGGGATGGCAAAGAGGAATAGTATTTCCAAACATGAATGTGTTGAATGTTATTTAACAATAGTGAGTAGCATATTGCATTTAAATATAAATCATCCACAGATCAGTATAAGAAGATTAAAACATAGTAGAACATTTAGCAGACTATTTTTGTAATTATGAGAAGGAAAGAGATTACGAGTGATGTTGTTCCCCCACACAGAAAACTATTGTGCCCACACAGCTAGAGAGGTCAAGAAAATGGGTTTACGCCCAAAATATGAAGATGAAAGCCTAGTCCTCGTCCAAGAAGGAGGGTCCTTACCAAGTCCTCCTGTTTAAATCGACTGCAGTTCAAGGGGCAGTTCAAGGGGCAGTTCAGGCTACACCTGATGTGCAGCTGCTGAGACCTGAAAACAGAAACTCGATTCTGCTGTGGTGAAGTCTGGCTACAAAGGGAGGTGTTTCAATAAGATCGCTTGTCTCAAACCAGTGAAGAAGTCAACAAGAACCCAGCAGAACTAGAGAGTGACTGTTAGCGGGAGAACAGTGACAGAGTGACAGAAACTGGCACAACATTTACCAGCCAGTACATAGATAGACCCCGTCAGAAGACCGGGGCTGTGTTCAAAGGGGAACTTCATTTATTAAGTTGAGGTATATATGGAGTCAGATTACATTCTCTCATAAACACATTTTTATAATAGGTCTGAAGTTTCTGATTTAAGGCATGAGCTGCCAACTAAATAACATAACACTGAGCTTGGATGGTTTTTACAACAGTTTCAAGAATCAGTCTTCATTTATTTATGTTCAAGTGAATTTGCTGATTTATAAAGTAGTGCATAAGGCAATATCTATTTTTAAGTGAGGGACATCAGCCCTTCATGTTCTTCTGCGTGCAACCCTCTGTGAGAGTAGTTCGTATTTCCCTCTAGTTTAAAGAATTATTATTTTGTCATGATTTGTTTGTTTAACAGTGTCAGCCAATCTCTAATACTAGAGCTATTAAGACGTATTAGCAACAGCAGTGTGGTTTTTTCGCAGTAACACTGATACATAGTACCATGACAAAAGCCATTATTGAACTAACAAGAAGTAAAAACTATATTTTTGTACTAATGACAGATTTTTAGTCAATGTGCATTTATACCATTGGAAGACGATACATCACACAACATCTTTGTACGCCTTGTGGGTACACAGAGGATTTATGTGTTTGCTACGACGTTATGGGTTTTTCCATGTCCTATTCATAATAGAGTAATCATTGCGATATTAATTGAGCATTTTATGCTCAAAGGAGGGAAGGTCATGATTAGTCAGATAATGGATTAATAACATGTTGTCAACAATAGCTCGCATAACAACAAAAGGTATACCAAAGCTTGGGCCTCCTCCAAGGAGGGGTGGTCCAGTTTTAGATATTAGACAAATAGAAGTAGAAGTGGATGAATTGTCAGAGCTCTGAGTAATATTTCCAAGTTTTTGTCTACACAGGCTAGGAAAGACTGCACAGATACCAGACGAGACATCAGAAGAGACTCCTGTTCGGCCAGGTGATTGGGTGAGGGTGAAAGTTCCCAAAACACAGTGGGCTGATCCCCGGTGGTCGGAACCGTGACAAGTTGTAAGAACTTCACACGCGCTCCGGTTTAAAGGTAAAGAAAAAGGAGCAAATTGACACCACCTCACACATTGTCACCCTTCACTGGCAACTTCCAGAAAAGTTATTGGAAGCTAGGACTGATTTGGCAGAGCTGGAACAAAACAATAAATAGAAATACGATTAAGATAGCAACAGCTCAAAAGACGAATTGTCTTTAGATTTTTATAGATTGTACACTAAAGTGAAAACCTATTTTGTTTTTTCACCTGAAAGAGTCCAACATTTTGTTTATTTTTCGTATACGTTATTTTTGTACTCATTTACATTTTATAACTGACACAACCATGGATAAAATGTCAAGAACAAAGCCAAAGCAATTGTGGGGTCCCCTAAGGATAAGAGTCAGAATAGCATTGTTGATTGTGCTCATTACACTTGGCACCTTTCTGGTTGGATGGGGAGTACAATATCATGAAAGACATGGATCCATTAGTTCACTCGTAGAAAATGCCCACATCACTAACAAAACACCAGCTGTGTTTCAGAGACTTTCACTTATCCCCAGAGCCAAAAGATCAGTTGAGCAACAGAGGAGGAGTTAGAAATACTCGTTCCCAAAGAAGAGGAGGTTACAATCAAGATGATTCACCCCCCCTATATGCAGTTCTTGTACCAAATGATGAGATGGGTTTAAGTGATCGGAATATGTAAGTGATGGGAATTTACAATTTAGGGGAATCTCCAAATACACTGGATTCATGTTTTAGTCTGTACCAGAAACACCCCCGTTAAGACTATGGACAACCGACTGGTGACCTGAGCACAATTATTGAAAAGTTATTACAGTAGAAACAGGGTACTAACCCACGAGGACAACTGTATGTACAAACTCTATGAACAAAATTCCCCAACAGATTGTGGCGACTGTGCACAGATGTATCCAGTCACAAAAGTTACTATTGCTCTAAGTAATAGTGAGATTTAAAATATTGGAGAATATATGGGGACGTCCTTTTATAGTGTGTGAAACATGTGGTGTTTGAAACATGTAACTATTTCAATTTATAGAAGAAAATGGTTTCCTGAAAGAGTTATTTGGAGTAGATGTGTTATGGGAGAAAAAACAATGTTTAGAGATATAGTACATTTATTAGTAGACATTAATTGTGTTTAGATGGCATTTAACATTTAAAACAGATAGTATGATTAGAAGATAGAGTGGAGAAGGTTGGATTTACTTTACCTCAGTGTGTTAGAATTTCTATAGGTAATGCGTCCCGAGACCTGGACTCTCTCTCTCTCTGCCTGTCAGACTGCTACGACCCCTATCAGACAAAAGACCTCACTACAGGAGACTCCTCCTCCTCTCCATCGAACAGACAGAACCAGAGCTGAACCAACAACGACAAGACTCCATCCAGAACCTTCTCCACCTGAGGCATCCAGAACCAGAACAGCATGCTGACATAGAGGCATACTCTCATCAGTCGCCACAGGACATGAAGTTCCAAGCTGAGCCACGAGATTTGGCACAAGAGCAGAGTGTGGGACATGAGAGCAGAATACGTCCTCCATACAACAGCGAAGAGACTGTAAAGAAGGAGATGAAATGCAAAGCAGTTGGGCCACTGAAAAGAGTACCAGCGGAAGGATTCAAGAGCTGATGGACTGAGGAGAAGACGGAACCTGAGAAGACAGAACCAGAGGAGTTGGCATGGTCTAACAGAATGTGAGGGGGTCGTGGCTTGAGACAACAAGAGGAGGAGAAAAGGACAACGGGAGTGAGTGAGTTTATACATAAACACACTTATTCACAAACAAACTTGAATTGACTTGATAAATACGTAAAGACAAAAAGATTTATTAGCCATGAATTAATAAATTGGTAAATTAAAATAGTAATAAAGAGGAAACTGTTAAAGTAAAATGAGGAAATAATCCTAAAACACACTGAGGGTACTGTGAGATAAAGGGGTAGACATGATGGAAATATTCACCACACTTTACACTTTAAGCAGTGAGTGTTGTGGGACTTAGGAGTACAGAGTAGAACATATTTTTCAATCTTTCCATCATGGAAACGAATTATTCCCTAAGAGATTTTATTCATGGGTGAATTTGGTAGAGATCTAATGTGTTACAATATTGATCTACAGTAAAGGGATAGTTTTAGTGACCACTCTATAAGAACAGACAAATCTGTGTTAGTTGGAAAATGTTAAAGGGAGAGCTAATACCAAGCCAAATATAGTATCCCAATCTAAAGTATTGTTTTCGCCATTGTAGCATAGTTATTACCATAGGAGAACTGTTGAGGTGGAAATAACATTTGTTTGTCCAAGATGTAGAGTTTTAAAGGACACTGGGCAAAGAGCGATTGCAAATTTAATTTTGGAAAAAGCAATATAATTGGGAGTAATACATGCGGGGCCTTGGATCACTCATTGCAATGATGCATATTTTTGACAACCCATATCGTTTAGAGAGAAGGGGTCACTCAACCCACCCAGCAGTTGTTTTAAATCTTACTTGTAGCTTCACAGGGAGCGCACGGCACCAAATTATGAGTTTAAAAGACAAGCGCCACCACCTCCTGATGGTCATCCATTTAATCAGGGATGACCTGAAATTTAGAGATGTTATTTAAAGTAGAAACATATCCGCCATAAGTGAAAATTCCTAAATTGAACTACAAACCATTGATGAAGTAACTTCTGTTTTTAAAATCCTTGATAAAGGAGGGAGTAACTGTTACATGCTCGGACACCCAGGGTTCCACACACTGTTAAAGGGGTTAGCATAGTTCTTTAAGTAGACTAGAATTGAAGATAAATTAGTATAATGAGTTATTGATATTCCACCGGTTTTCACACCATTTAAGGAACTTTATCACTGCATTAGAACAGACCACAGGTAATGAAGTAGGAACCATAAGTGATGAAATTCTCCAATTGTTGTAACTGACCAAAATCTTCTCCCAGAAATGACTGTCTGAAATGCCGTATCCCAGAGTAGATGTTTGATGGTAAGGATAGCATAGGGGGGCCCAGGGGAGTGCTAGATGTTAGTTGCATTCCATGTACCCGCACCCTAACGTACCGATTGATCACCACGGCCTTTTCTAGAGAACATATTACTTTCATACTTTAAAAAGTATGAAAGGGGGGAGGGTACATTTCTCATAAGGGAACAGTTTCAATTGCTAGCAGAACAAGACGACCCAACCCGTACACAGATATAGATGAAAATGAGTTTGTTTAAATGATGTTAAATGATAGGGATATTCAGAGATGAGATTGTTCAATGAATGTCCAGCGAATGTCCAGCTAAGCTGATCTTTTAAATGATGAAATCATGTAAAAAAGTGAACCAGTTGCAATACTAAAATGGAGTGAATCCATTTCAATTTACTGTACACTATTCCAAGAATAGTTTATTTTTATTTACTTTATACCATTCCTACACCAAGTTTTGTGTTTTTTCTTTTTCTTACCACACTATTCTAAAATAGTTTCTCTTTTTATGTTTTATACTGTTATTAGTGATGCGATTTTTAAATTGTATGTTTTTTATGCTTTGTATAACAAGTGCCTTAACAACTGAATGTGGTATGGGAACGGTTTCTGTGAAAGGAGGGAGTAAGAAATGTTCCAATACCACAAGTTGCTGCTATATTGAATGATTAAAACTAGAAGTTATGCACAAGGGAAAACTTTTATGTTTGAAGACCAGCCAAAGTATTTTTTGTATTTGTTGTATTTTTGATGATGGTTATTTAAGCCATTACATTCTGATTGTATGTTTTTTGATATGAGATATGTACTATGCACAGTTCAGATGAAGAACTCATTACTTTCAGTATTGTGTTCACACCTTAAAAGGTGTGAAAGGAGGGATTGTTAGAAATTAAAATTCAATGTTTTATGGCATGATTTAGTCTAAAACATACCGTCAGTTTAAAAGCAGTCAGATGAAGAACTTATTATTTTAGTATTGTGTTCACACCTTAAATGGTGTGAAAGGAGGGATTGTTAGAAATTAAAATCAATGTTAAACAGCATAATTCAGTCTAAAACATATCGTCAGTTTAAAGCTGTTTTATTGTGGAAAAACCCGGAAGTTCTCAGGAAATCAATGCCAAGCTTTTATTCTGAAAATCTTTTATCTGGTTTGCATGTGACTAAATGTTGCGTTTTCTGAATGTAAAGTGAAAGTGACTTGGAGTGTTATACACCAAAAACGAACGGACTTTAACACTACATCGATAGACGTTAAGATATTATTACTGCTGAATATTAGATAAAGGAACAGTTGATCATGGAGTGTTTACACATTACGTGAGTAGCTATGACGTCAGAGGGAGCTACCGTAAACGAGAACGGTGTCGTAAAAGTGTTTCTAGGACTTCTAAACTAACGATTACAGCTGTTTATAAGGTATTAAATAGAAAGTCATGACAGAGATAAGGAGAGAGAATGCTTAAGGAAATAGGCAGAGAATACAATGTCGAAATCATCTGTGCTCTCGCGATATCGAACCCACAAGATGAGAAGGGCGGACCCGCTGACTTCACAGCGGGGGACAACACGTGGATAAAAAGGCAGGACGGAAGATAACTCGCTCTCTTTTCTTCGCTGCAGCCTCCTGAAGACACACCGGCTTTGTCTTTCCATTACCCATGCTTGTTCTTTAACCACGTTACTTAATTAAACTACCCATTTGAACCTTTTCAGAGACTCCATTAGTCTCGTTATTTTAAGTTTCTTTCCTGGGAGCGAGAAGATCACGAATTATCAACAATACCAAGTCCATCTGAGACCTGTGTACACCTTCAGATAGCCTCCAAGTGAAGCACACGTTGTTTACTCACAGTTTGAAAGCAGCGTGGAGAAGTCTTCAGCTGTGGAGCTGTGATCCGCCCAGGATAACTTGTGATACGTCTTCTGTGGCTTGTTCTTGTTGTCAGTCTTATATTTGTATCATTAGCAAGAATGAAATGTGTAGTTTGTAACGTAGAGTTTGTAACACAAAAACAGCGGTAGGCTACATATATCATACTATAAACATTTATTCATTTATTGACTTCTTTATACAGGTGTACATGTGGAAATTGCACCACAATGCCTTCGGAGCCTGAGAATGTGTGCTGCATTGAGATACCACACGTAACATTTTTGATAGCTTCACTAAGTTCTCTGTTTAGAGAATACATTTTTCACATGTCATTCAATATATGTTTATCTCACTAGGTGTCAAGACGGATGCAGGAACTTGAGGACTCGGTGCGTTGTATGGTGGACCATCCTGGATTAGAGCCTGTGTGCCTAAATGTGTTCTCCCTGCAGAATGCATTGAATATATACAGAGCTGAATATGGGAGACTACAGATGAGGCAAATACAGCAGTGAGTGGTTTGTTTCTTTTGACTGAATTTGTAAAACGTGTGCTAATATTGTTCATGAAAATAAATACTGGTGTGTATGGTTTTATGCAATCTTTCATTTCATTCTGTCATTGTACATGGCGTTACTATTATATTACATATACTACACAGCAATGGCATAACACACCCATTTGTTGATGACAAAAAAGTCCACACACAACCTTATGCTTTTGAAATCAGCATATACTTTACCCATCCAACATGAATAATCATGACACATTTGATATAAACTGTCGGAACTTTATTGCTAAAAGCAAAGGTTCTTTGAACCCATAAAAATAAAGTAAATGTACTTATATTTACATAAATGACATAGGCTTTTCACTAAATATTCTTTGAAATGATTTCAGGCACATCGACCGTGGCCCAGGGGACTGTTGTACGCTTTCCCACCAGTCCCGCTGATCCCTCGGTTCCTGGACCGAGTGCAGGAGGAGCGACTGTCAGTGATCCTAATTTTTCCATTGCCTACAGCGTACGCTGTCAGGCAGACCGTGGGAAATTCCGTGGCGCGGGGACTGAAGTAAAAAGATATGATTCTACACTGTATTGAAGTAAACATGTATTATTTTGAATTGTATTTTAGTGAACATGTATTGTTTGAACTGTTTTATGTAATCACAACTCACGGATCCAGAGATTCTGTGTCTCACACACCAACATCGCTCCTTATCACCTCTAAAAGCCAGATGCTGTTTTTAAGTCGTTAAAATACATCGTTAAATAGGTGGAGAACTCATGGGAAGAAATTAAGTTAAGATTCTAATCACAGATAGAGGTTGACTTTTGACCTTATGGAACTTTATGGTTTGAACTGTGATTGAACTAGACCAGAAGGGAATCCAGCCAGTCAAGACACTTGGGGGAGGTGATCAGCTTACACAGCTCCTCCTCAGAGAACTCTGATTCGCTTGGGAGAAAAGTGGGAAGGAAGAGATGACCCATCTCCGCCCCAAAAATAGATAGAAATACTGATGTTTTTGAGTGTAAAATGCTTCTGGTTTGCTGAAGGCTGGTCTAGAGACGTGTAAACCGCATCCCAAACCTGAAGTCTGTACTTCTCGTTTCCTGAAGGCTGGTCTGTCTACCTGTAAACCGCGTCACAAACCTGAAGCCCGGAGTACTTGAGTACTCTGTATAACTTGTATATGTGTTTGGTTTCCTACTAGAAGTAAACTCAGATAATTTGTTATAACTTTGATTCCGGTGTTTTCAATTCCTTTCTTAATTTAATAGAGATCCAGCCTCATCCAACGAACGGCGCGGAGAGAGGGGGGCTATTCAGCCACCAGAAAAGTGTTCTACTCCAACAGGACGCTCTCTCGCAGGTGGAGGGAGCGATCAACAGTCACCCTGTGATAGGCCAGCACTTATGGGCATGGCCCCTGAGCGGGAACACTTAGAGGGGCTGGGCCTCTCTCAAGATGTTGTACGTACCATTCAGGGAGCCAGGGCCGCGTCTACCAGAGCGTCCTACACAGCCAAGTGGACAGCGTTCCAGCGTTGGTGTGTAGGAAAAAGCCTGGACCCCATTACGTGCCCCCTGCCTCACGTGCTGTCATTCCTCCAGCTGTTGTTGGACAGGCTTTCAACACAATCAAGGTATATGCTGCTGCCATATCATCTTGTCATGTGGGTTTCGGGGTCGGGACGGTGTTTAGTCACCCCCTGACGAAACGTTTTCTGCGAGGAGTACGGAGACTCAGACCTGTGTCACGCGCACTGGCGCCTCAGTGGGATTTGGCTTTGGTGTTACGCGCACTAAGCAAAGCCCCATTTGAACCTTTAGATCAGGTTCCCCTTAAACTGTTATCAGCCAAAGTAGTACTACTTTTGGCTCTAACATCAGCAAAAAGGGTGAGTGATTTGTCTGCTCTCTCTGTGGCTCCGTCATGCCTCCGGATCCAAGGAGATGGCAGTTCAGCTGTTTTACGCCCTAACCCGGCTTTTATGCCAAAGGTCATCACAAGCTCTTTTAGGTCAAGAGTGATCACCCTGGATGGCTTCTTTCTATGGGCTCAGAACAGTCTCATAATACACACATGCACACAGAAGGATTCACACTTGTATTTGTCAATGCACACACAAATGTGTTCCGTTTCATATACATGTAAATAAAATCCAAATACAGAACAAAGTTTTACATATGTATTTTTGATCCTCACATTTTTGTTTTCCGTTTAAAACCCCTGCACCTGCAAACACAAACTGCTTTCTGTGCATGGATCGCTGTGCATTCGTGTGTGGGTTTTTGAGACTGCCCTGACGGTGATCCGATTCGTACTTGTAATTTTTTCTATCTATAGCCAATCAGATGTCTCCTCAATTATAAGCCAATCACATGAGCGCGCCCCCACGAGGGTAGATTTCTTGCGTTCATGACGTAGCGCTTCATGTACGCATTTTGCGCTGTCCGGAGCTGACAGGTCCATGGAGCCTGCCTGCAGGCGCTAATCTCAGGACACCTCCACTCTCAGTACATTGCCACTTTCCGAACAGGAAATGCACGCAAATACAATCTTTTATATTATTAAGGTACAGTGCCACTTTCCGAACCATTAATGAATGCTTGTGTACACAAAAACGGCAGGCAAAACCGTTTTAAATGTGTGTTTCCTGTATGGCGAATACAGCTGCTTTATTGATGTCTGTATGAAGTTGTTGTGAGTGTGGAGGGAGCAGCTACAGGTTAGCTTAGCCTAATCGATCAGTGCACTACGAAGCCAGTGGTAGACAGTGAACTGTCAACGGGGGGAAGCCCCGCTGGTCATTATCGGCCGATATTCACTCTTAATAGTTTGATCGGTGCTCTCTATAAAGGCCGATCAGGAGAGCTGGATCTGATCGATATGGACATAAACGCGAGTGAAGTTTTAGCGAGCTGCATGAGAAACTGACGGGCTGTCAGGAGAGAGGGAGGGAGAGATGAAAATAGATTTACTCCCGTGTTATTAGCCATATCCGGTCATAGTCCGGTAATTACCTGCTAACGGAAACTGCTACACAATTCTTATTATTATTATTATTATTATTGAAACATTTGTCTGGTAAAATACATTCTGTCCGCGGAAACCCTGCTCCGGACAGCGCAAAATGCGTATATGAAGTGTCATGAACGCAATAAATCATACCCTTGTGGGGACGCGCTCATATGATTGGCTTAGAATGAAGGAGACATCTGATTGGCTATAGATAGAAAAAATTACAAGTACGAATCGGGTGACAGAAAGCGGTTTGTGTTTGCAGGTTCAGAGGATTTAAACGGAAAACAAATATGTGAGGATCAAAAATACATATGTAAAACTTTTTTCTGTATTTGGATTTTATTTACATGTATATGAAACGGAACACATTTGTGTTTGCATTGACAAACACAAGTGTGAATCCTTCTGTGTGCATGTGTGTATTATGAGACTGTTCTGAGCCCATATCTTTCCCCCTCCTCACAGGTCGGAGGAAGAAGCCACCTCTCATCTCCTCTGTCCTGTGCGCGCGCTGTCCTGCTACACTGTAAGACCGAACATTACAAGCTTCTGAAAGAAAATGGGTTGTTTTAACTCAAACATTTAAAAAGTGAATTCACCGCTAATGTTTTGATGACTATGAACTGATTTTTAATATTGTGTATACAGTGTTCAACCACTTTGGGTCATATTGGTGATTGTACTCAAACATTTTTACTGAATCTGTCTGACGCTGGTCTGACGTCATCACGTATGTGCTCCGCCCCCGACGTGCCTAGACGTTCTCTCACCCATGCCTTCACCAGAGTCAGCCATTAGCTCCTCGTCTCGGTTGAAGTCGCTCATACTTTTAAGAATACTTTCCCCACCTAGCTGATTGCACTCACTGCCGGAATCTTGATCCTTTGTTTTGGCCGCACTACTCTGGTGAGTTACGTCTTGCCTTTGCACAGTTTTTAAATGATGTTTTATTAATTTCTGCATCTAATGCACTTTGTGTCGCATGGTGTGTGAGTTTGATTTGAGCTCTTGTTAGCTAGCCTACATTTAATATCTGCCTCACTTGAAAAATGATTTAATTTACGTGTAAGACAGTATTTTTATATTGTTTTAAGTTATATCTCAAAGTGGAACGTTTGTGTTGCAAAAGTTCTCTGGAAAATTCGAACCTAAAATGGCGGCAGGCGGCGCGTTTTCTTTCTTTTTTTTTTACAAAGTAAACTCGTTACTGTAATAATATTACTTTTGTCGGTAACGGAGTAGTGTAACTCGTTACTTTTATAATTCAGTAATCACACTACAGTTACTAACATTGCCCCGACACGCGTTACTTCGTTACTTTTATAAAAATCAGTCATAATCACACTGACAGACAAGAGGGGTTTCCGCCGCAGGTTTATATGTACGTAATCTGCGCGATTTGCGGGTCCACATTTCCACGTGCAGTACTGCATAAACATGGCAGAGTCAGCGATAACTTTCGAGGGGTGGAGGTATGCCCATTATTTTGAGTTCGTCCGAAGAATAGACAGGAATGTGACGGTGAGGTGCAAACTGTGTCCAGGATAGAAGCTGTTATACACTGCTGCAAACACCACGTCAAACCTCAACAGACACCTGCAAAGAACACATGCTAAGGTGAAGCTAATAGCTAAGGACCGGACCCCCGAACCCAGAGTGAGGATGTGAGTGCGCCGCCGCCGACTCTGAAGCGGCACAATTTAGAATTTGGAGGACCGGTAACCAAAGCAGAGATGGACAGGCTTGTAGCATCCTTCATAGTAGAGGTAATGTTGCCCATTTGCACAGTGGAATCACCATCGCATCGTTCAGAGATATACTGTGCAAAATACAGATAGCAGGAGACAGAGGACAGCCATAGTCAGAGCTATCTGGATCAGTCTTATGCGACAATGGAAACTGAACTAAATAGAACATTTGAAACTTTAGCAGTCTGCGTGATCTGCCTGTAGGGAGGGGCGGGCCGGCCCTGCGAGTAAAGTAACGAAGTAGTGTAATATATTAGTCTCCATAATCGAAAATTATTTTTTAATTCGATTTTTTTATTATAATTTATGTTTTTCTTTTTTTTCCTGGCTTAGTTTCAACCAAAATATAGACTAATGCTAATAATAGTAATAGTATTAATAATTGTAAATGGCCATTGGTCACACCACCAGTTTGTTTTACTGTAAACTTGGAGGAAGCCGCAGACTGCTGCAGCCTGCTGACACCGACCCCGCCCCCTTCTCCGTCACACGTGCGATTGATTGATTGGCGATATACAGAACAGTGAGAACAACACAACACAAGATGAACAAAGAAGAGTTCCTCGTGGAACTACTTCGAACTGACAAGTGCAAATGAAGTAAAATACAAGCTCTGCGAAAATACTTTTTTCTCTCTCTCGGGGGGGGGGGGGGGGGGGGCGGCGGCGACGAATAATCGATTAATCGATTAATAGATTAATATTCGCCAGGGCTGTCCGTTTTTCGAATTTGATCATGGTCAGTTTCTGGCTTAACTTTGACATGTTTACTCGGATTTAGCATGTTATGTTTGTGTTTATCTCTGCTGCCTTCAGTCCACATCTACATTGTACTGTGAATTAAATAGTCATTTTATATTTTGGCAGATTTGTGCAGAGTGTCACAGGATAGCAAACCTCAACCTGAAGAACCACTTCTATGCGGAGTTGGATAGACATGCCCCCCGTCTTCAGAGCCTGTTCAGGAAGAAGGCGGCAAGCAAAGGGAAGGTAGCTGAAGTTCTGAATCAGCTATTCGTCTCCTATGACCTCCAGGTGAGTCGGTTACGCCTCTTGGTGTTTTATTCTCATACTAGAGTGGATTATCTTTGACAAAATGGTCATCTCTTCAGTCATGGAAGAGCCCTTTCTTGTGATATCAATTGTTGTGTGGCTATACTGTTTAGCATCCAAAGTAAAACAAAGATATGTTCTCACACTCAAGGAGCAAGGTGACGTCCATGTCCGACGTGCTGCTGTCCTCCGTGCTCTGCCTGCATATCTGCATGAAGATGACTCCACGTTTCTGAGGCTGTGGCATGTAAGTCAGCATAATAACTGTTTTGAATGTATGTGACAGATCATCAACAAATATAGTTTATCTTGTTACATTGTTTCAGGAGCTCTATCGCAGGAAGACAATTATTTGAATTTTTATGGTGAAAAAATTATAATAAATGATAGATTTAGTTTGAAAAGTATGAACTGTCCTATCCTAGCTCTCGCTAAACGGTCCTACGACGCTGGCTATCAACGCCATCGCTCAAGCCAGCCGTGTCCTATCTAGTTAGGTGCGCGTTCACATAAAAGGGGTGGTATTTGGAGCAATCGACCAATCACAAACACGGACAAGCGTACTGACAGCGCAGCACGTCATATATTTCCTGAATGAAAAGTCAACTAATATTAGACAAATATGAAGAAGACGTTAAACTTTAAACATCCATGACTTAAACACTTTATCCAGGATCAAAGCCACATAGCTGCACCTGCAAGGTGAATACTGCTGGTAAGAGAAAAAGTGTTTGAATGCGTACATTAACAGGTTTATGAAATCACTGCCCCGTCTAAGACACGAGTGGATCTGACTTTAATTACATTTGACTCGAGTGTTTTGTCAACTTAATGTATTGTTAAAATAATACTTCTGCATACAGTATGTGACACTGTGAGTGTTGCACGGCCAGATACGGCTCAAGAAGCTGACTCAGATAAGGAAATATATGATACATTATGATGTGATATCATGTGATATGAATGATAATGGGACACATCGACGTCTGCACTCACAGTGCCGCGGACTGTACTTAATGTTACTCTGATCCGGTTACTTATGTTGTGGCAGATATTTAAGTAAGCTTTCTTAACGCTAATGTTATAATAGTCAGATTGCTCTGAAGATGGGAGGGGATATTCTATTCATTTTCACGTTCACACAGTCGGTGATTTTGTCCGGCCGTCTTTCCTGCAACGGCAGTTTGAACTGTATTTCCTTTCTCCTCCTGTCATATGAATTGATCGCTTTAAACTCCGCACACTGAGCTCTGATTGGTCAGCAGGCAGTGCTTTTATCCTGGAACCTATCCTGCTCCGGAGGCTAGTCGTTCAGAATAAGTTATCTAGCCCGCTAAAAAGTGAACCAGCTTCGTAGGACCGGAAACCCCTGAAGTTAGCTTGCTAAACGGAAATCTTGCTTCGTAGTATAGGCCCCTGGTGTCATCAAAGCTTGATTCTGTCACTGAGGTTATATTACTCAAACATTATCTCTTGTGTTGCTCACATCCCATTCAGGTTCTAGTTCCAAGATTTGAATATTGCCATAAGAATTGTAATTATTGTAAGGTACACAATGGATATGTTGAATATAATCTCCCTTTACTTTCACACTACTTTAGGATTTATTTGAAATTAAGCTCTTTAGGTTTCAGTGTAAAAAATGGGCTCACGTGATTTAAAGGGCCCATGTCATGGCCATTTCCACTGATCAAATTCCATTGTTGAGGTAACGGCTCCGCGGACGTGACGTAACGGCTCCACGGATTGGTCCATTTCGTTCCGGGTACGGCTTGACATCATGCCGTACCCGGAACGAAATGGAAGAATCAAATGGACAATGACGTATCTCCAACGAGGCGTTTTGGGGAGGTATTTTCTGTGTTAGAGTTTTACTCGCTACAGGGTGTACTTTGAGGGTTTGTGACTCTGCACACCGTTTACATGCATACAAACCTTCATAACACACAAGGGGACGGGTAATAACCGGAAAAGCATGACATGGGCCCTTTAATAAAATATACAATTAAGAGAGGGCTTTCTTTCCTGCAGCATCAGTGTTCAATACAACGTTGACGTGTTATGCACAAAACAACCTCTAGATGTCACTGTGGTTCGAACAGAAAGCCCTTCAGCTAGCTTCCACTGAGAAAGTTGGCAATGCTAAAAATCACTGCTGAAGAAATCACTCTTTTTGGTCAACTTTTGTAAGGTAACCATATCAACATATTTTAGTGTCAGAGCACTTACTGAACATATTTAGATAACTTGATGCACAAAAAAGTTTTAACAAGGGTGTAATTATTTTTTGGAAAATATGCTCAACCAATCGGTGGAATTGGCTTTTTATGGTAAACTAGCAATATGACTTTTTCAGAGTTTCAGAGATGTTTTCCAATAAAATATGGTAAATAAATGGCTAGATTCATGGTATAATATTACTGCCTTATGAGTCTCAGAGTGAAAGAGTGATAATAATTTATATAGCACCTTTCATGCATGGCATTCAGCCCAAAGTTGCACACAGATGAGCAAGTTAGGCCAACACAGGATGTAGACATTTGCTGTTAGGCCAGTGGTTTCTTGTTAGGCCAATTCAGCGTATACAGTAAGATGAGCAAGTTTTTATTTAATACATTATTTTTTTTTTTTACAATTATAATTTATTATCTTTTATGAATATATCTGGTTGTATATATTGCTCATTTTCCATAAAAGAAACAAATGTATTTCAATTTGAGTTTGATGCGTACAAATACTGTATATGATGATTCTTGAAAATGCACTTTTACCATAAAAGGCCAGCTCGACCAGTTGGTAGAGGCTCATGAAAACAAAACTGTGGTCAGTCAAAAATTTTTTTTGTGGATTTGATAAAAAAATGCAAACAAATAATTTTCCATAGCTTTTTTCTTGGTCTGGCAGTTAAAGGGTTAAAGCCACATTATGCACAAAACATTAGGTTATTTGATGTGATATGTCACTGATGTATTTTTCAGAAAACAGATTTCTGAGATAGCCAAGGCAATTTGGGGTAATGGGTAACGTTTATCTGTTCTTGTCATCAGGTGGAGCAGTCTGATGATCCAGACATAGAGGACATCGCGGTCGGACTTCTCATGATCAGTGCCAGGTCAACAGATACCACGCTCTTCTGCCCAGAGAGGATCGCTGTTGTCATTGAGGGTAACAGAGTTATCGAACTCCCCACACTGGCTGACGCATTCATCCTGCTTTTTGCACTGACCGCTGCCCTGCATCTGAGCTATCCAAAAGACTCGGAGCAGGTGAGGACGCTGATGAGGACCTGCCCGTATTCGTTACCAACATTGGTAACCCAGGCGGCCGTGTCGAAAGCGATACCGGCGAGCTTCTTCGTCACCTGGACACACAGAGAGAGAGAGAGAGAGAGAGATATTTCAAATGTGAGTGCATAAACACACGGCGGCTGTAAAAAAAAATGAAATTGTGACAAACTGTACTGACCTTCTTGGTGGAATCCATCTTAAGGACTTGATCCTGGCTTTGTACTCATCCAGCCGCGTCATTATGTCATAGCCGTAGACTGTCAGCAGCCAGATGGGTGAGGGCAGAGTGGGCATTTGGGGCGGTGGGGAAACTGCCCCCTCACGCTGCACAAGGCCAGGAACTGCTCGCACACGCCGAGGTACTGGATCGCTCTCCGCATCCAGGCGCCTGAGTGCTGCTCCCGCAGGGTGTTGCACAGCTGAGTGGCACTGTTGCCCAGAGTGCGGGACTTCAGCTGTGTAACCACCCTATGGTCACAGGACAGCCTGCAGAAACACAAAACAAGCATTATATACAGCTCCGGCATCACATTCATTGCATTTATTTATATATACGGTATGTTGTCAATTCCTCTCACTTGTACGTAAGTACTGCTGGGAACTGGCAGCTGTAGGTGGGGGCCAGCTGCCTGATGATGCCCTGTGACCACCCGCCGACCTTCTTCTTGCATCGACTGCACTCCAGGTACTCAGTGGCCATGAGATACCAGCCGTCGATGTCCAGGACCCTCTGGATGGTCCTGTACAGCCCAGCCTTCACCATGGACCCGGTGCATGAAGGCTGGGGGCATGTCAGCTGCAGACGCCAGAGTGGCATCCAAAGAAACAGCCGACATGCAAAGAAATATATATACATACATACATACATACATATAGATATTACAACATACCGGATTTTTTTGGGGTCCACAGAGTTGTACAGGCCGTCCAGGGTCTCAAATTTAAAGTCCCCGAAGCCAACAAGGGCCTGTCCCTCCTGACCAGGCAGGAACCTGACTGCCTCCAGAAAGTCAGGGTACGCTGAGGAGTAGCGGGTGAAGGCGTCCTGTAAATTCACAAATAAGGTTAAAACTGTTGTCACTCTTTTAATGGTATTGTGAATCAGACTGAAGGACTCCACCTTGTTGACCATCAGCGGAGACTGAGACCCTGTCCTCTCTCGCTCCTTCTGGTGGGAGGCGACCAGATTAACGGCGTAGCCCACGTGGTTCTCCAGGAGCCAGTGGAAGATCTTTCCCTGGTACTGGCCGAACTGGACCTTCCACCGGCTCAGGACGAGGGTGGCGTTGTCGGTGGAGCCACCCTCGGAGGAGACGTGGGCCCAGGCCTCCGCGTCCACCTCCTCTGGCTTCTTTGCCCTGTACGGGGCTTGGCCGGCTGCTCGCCGGGGGGCGAGGGCGCTGGCTTCGGCCGTGGCCTTCAAGAAGAGGGTCCCATTAGGTGCCCTTCTAAATTCTGGGTTTTCCATCTACACAGAGTTGGACTCAGTTAGACCACTACCACAAATACAATGAAGTACTTTACTGTTGGACTCAGTGCTAGTTGGACTTCTACCACAAGTAGGCTACTATGAAGTCATTTGACTGTGTACTTTTTCAGTTATTCTCTGTCAAACTCCTGTGGCAGAAAATCATTTTATCTCATCTGAGCTCCGTACACACACACAGGAGCGGGACATCCTCCTCAACCTGTCCGCCATAAATGCCTCAGAGGACGGATACCTGACCGTAGCGTCCAGCTAGCTAACGGTAAACACACACAGCAGTTCATCAGCGGTTCACAAAGTACCGTACAAACACCACGGTTAACTCAGTATGACTAATCTCGGACATGTCCCTTTTGAGTCTTTCATCTCCTCCCACCATTCCTCCACAGTTTTCCCACCGGCAGCCGCGCAGTGAGACACACCTGCAATGCGAGTGTGGCCAGTGTCGATCCTCTTGGCCTGGCCACACTTGCTGCAGGTGTACTGACCTCTCTGCTGGGGGGCTTTGCTCCCGGGCTGCGGCCCACCCCTTGCAGCATCAGCCTCCGCCGCCTTGCTCTTCCTGTAGGCCGTTGTCCTGGGCACACGAAGAGGAGGAGGCTGAGCAGCAGGGGCAGCCGTGAGAGGGCCAGCCGGGACCAGTGTCTGAGGAGGAGGAGGGGGGATGTGGCCAGATGAGGCAGGCAGACCCACCCCTGAAGGTCCCGGCACCTCCGGGATGTTGTAATTGAAGGGCTGTCCTTGTCCCACCTGTACAAAGGACAGCCCTTTTGCTGGCGGGAGAGGCTGGACAGCCACAGCTACTGCAGGGACGACGCCAGTTCCCTGCAGTAGCACAGACACCCCCCTCTCTTTCTGGCGCCGAGAGAACCTGAAAGACAAACCCAGGCAGATTTTGTTACGGAAAGAGAAACCCCAGTACGGATTAGAAAACCACCAACAAAGCTGCAGGTTAAACTCACCACTGGGACAGGGTCCTCGGGTTGAGCTCAAAGAGCTGTATTTGGGTCTGAGCCATCAACCTCGGGCTGGCCAGCACTGCCTCTCTAACGGCCACGTAGTCCGTGAGGATGAGGGACCACCGAGTCCTCGTGAGACGGCAGAGCTGGCTGCAAATGGCCTCTCCCAGGTCTTTGGTCCTGTCCGGCTGTAAAATCTCTATGGGACGTAGTTGGAGATACTCTCGCTGAGCTTCTGAACATAGAGATACTCTTAACTCCAGCTACATGCTTGCTGGGATCCCCGCTCAATGGCATAACATCAACATTTGCAAGTAAACTTATAGCCCTAGCATGCCTTTCAACTAAACGCCTCGTTCTTATGAACTGGAAAGTCAGAAAGCCCAACTGCTTCAATTTCAATAGATGGCTGGAGGACTTCCTAAACATCTGAAGTATGGGAGAAGCTGCTTTCTCCCTGTTATATTTGGTTAAGCCAGACAACAGGCTTTGGGATAAGATAAGGGCTTTCCTGGACTCAAACCATCTCGGCTGCCAACAATAAATATAATAATATTAATTAATAATATTAATAAATAAAGAGAAATAAGCTATGAAGAAACAGTAACGGTAATAATAATGAAAGAAGCTAAATTAAATGGGAAATGGATGAATAGGTGAATTAATCATAAAAGGAAGAGGTGTGTGTATATGTACATATGTGTGCATATATATATCTATTTATTTACCTATTAAACGTATATCTATATTATGAAGCAAATCATGTATAAATACAAGGCCATATGCATACATCAAATGTAACTGACACTGTAATCCCCCTACCCCCCACCCTTCATGTTATGTCCTGTCCTACTTGTAATGTGTGTGAGCCATGTCCTTGTCCGTGTGCTTTTGTCTTTTGAAAATGTTTAATAAAATATAAATGTTAAAAAAAGATTGTGGAGTATCTCCAAAGTAAATTCATGTTGAGCGTGTCATAGGATGTGTAAGGCAGCGATATACCATTTTGGGAGGACCAATTCCTATAGATGTTTTACTTTCTAAAGATGTAGATTACATTGATGGATAAAATAGCTGAAGTGTGCTGTGACCTTAATCATTTGTGTGATACTGTAATACCCGTTGATTAAACCTTTACATTCTGTTACACCCCAATCAATATCAGATTTAAAAATATGACATGTTTGTATTATAATTATTATTGCATTATTGTCAATGTTGTACTTGGTAAATTAAATGTCTTGATAATCAGAGCAGTGATTTGGGGTTTGGTTGTGTAGGGGATTTGTTTGAAAAAGTATTTAAGCTGTTTTCAGGCATGGAAGATAATATGTTTTTCTCTCAAGTTTTCTATTGTCAGATTGGACACATCCCAAATCGCTTGACGGGTTCAGACCTGCACTGCACACTGTAATAGTACTGGTAGAATATTTAAGCTTGGGTAAATTCATTTTTGAAAAAAACAATTGAAAGGGCAAAGTATTATATTTATTACAGGTTTCCAAGTTACCCGTTGAAAAAGGGTGAACAACAAGTACATGCTCCTTGAACTGTACGCTGCAGAGATCACCTCACATAACAGAGACAGATTCACATTATGTCCATATTACACTTTTCAATGCTAAAACACTTTTTTGAAAGCAGGGCTTATTTTCTCAAAACACTAAACACAATTCACAAAACCATACACACAAAGTGCAAAACACCCAAAACTACATGAACACTTACCAAAACCAAACCTTTGCACCAAATGGCACACACTTCATTCATAGCACAAGACATTTTGTAAAACCAACTACACACCATCGTGCTCAAGCACACTCATCTTTTATGGCGTTTGATATAGAGAATTCAGCAAGTAAAGATTGTTCAAGTCTACAAAACAATATGTGCAGAAACTTTTCAAAAGGTGGAAAGTAGAATTGCAAATTGGGTGCAGAGCTGAACATGTGTTGAGAGTTTTGGAGATTTGAGCTGAGGTTTTGCTCTTTGAGTTTAAATAATGATGCTTTTTGTGTCATTTTAGTGTGCACAACTTTGTTTGATTGTTACACTTACATGTTCTTTATATAGATTTGATGTAAAAGAAACATGTTGAATCAAATAAATAAACACACTGTCATTCAGATCGATTAGTACTTCTGTTTCTTTTGAGAGGGGGCATACTGATGACATTTGTCACAATACCAGCTTCCTTTGGGGGCAACTGTTATACCAACACGTTCAAAATGAAACCAGGTAGTTTCACAATTTGTGTTATCACATCCTATCATGGGAAGCTTTTCCTCTCCACGACAAAGGCACCACTTGGGTATCAGTGGTTGGGTATTGGTTGGCTGAGTCAGAGTGGAACATAGAGCGGGGTCTGGTATCAGGCACAGAGGCCTTTTTGGTGCACTAATGGAGACTGGTGGAGTTGCACTGGAAATTCTGGTGAAGAATTGCCCACTCAACTCGAGGAGAATGACCTTCTGAAAAGATTCATGAGCTTTGGGGTATACCTTCTCCCAAAAGTCAATATCTGGGGTTATGCGTTCAAGATGAATCTTTCCATTCACCCACAGAACAAAGTCAGCATATTCAACATCACATAGAAATAACTGGGTCTGCACTTGAAAAAATAGGCATGGGTCTTCTTCAGCCTGTCCTGTCCATCACGTGATTCCAGGCATGTATGGTCTGACGGTGCAGCAACACAGTAGGGGCATTTCATTTCCAAAACACCTACACCACAGCACTTGCAGGACACAACACCATCTGGAGTAGCACCTAAATATGGAAATGTTGGCGATAACACGAGCCCAGAGTCCTGGCAAATGAAACCGCCATGTCGGTTCATAATTGCAATGTAATCTTCACGTGCTGATTTCTCGTGATTACATCCCCATTCAGTAGCTGCAGTTTTAAATGTTGTGGCTTCCGGGTAACAAATAGCTTTAATCAAGCTAAGCGATGGTTTAGTTGCACTTGTTGAACATGCTGCCTTCATACGAGATGCTGTAATCCGCCCAGCTCTGTATCGATACCAGAGTTTGGATTTGGCCTGTGTTTTTGTGGCCTTCTCAATGACATCCGCCTCCGGCTTGGTGATAGCTGCATTGATCCCTTGGCAATGTTCTGTAAGGGCTTTATGGTCCATTTCTAGCAGTGAACGGCACTCGCTGGGAGTACTTCGGCCAGGGGCCGGGGGGGTGGTGCCACAGCTGGAACTCCGGGGACAGGACGGGCCTCCCTTCTTTGTCAGCCACAAACAGAGCCCTGCTGACCCACTCGTGCTGCTCTGCAGGGAGGCTGCTCCTCCAGGCTGCCGGCAGGACCAGCTGCAACACACACACAGGTCACTGAGCTGCAGCTTCACACTACACACTGATACTAGATGTTTACAACAACATTATTACAGACCTGAGGGGGAGGAGCGACTTTCGTAGTGGAAGTGGTGGAGTTGGCAGAGCTCTGCTGTGGGCAGGGAGGAGGAGGAGGAGGAGGAAGAGGAGCAGATGCTGTGCACAGCAGAAAAACACACTTGACATACCAAATAGATTTGATTATACAAAGCTTAATAATGACTCGAAGCACAGACTTACCTGAAGCAGCCTCCACCTGAGCCGCTGCCTCCACCATCAGATGGTCGTCTTCGTCCTCGGAGGAAGCTGCAGACACAATTTAAAAAATGTTCACTCATCACACATCACCTGACTGACAGTAACACTCCACTGACATGATACATACACAGGAGCACTGGCTTTCTCTTCCTCCGCTGTTTGGGGGAGATGTGTAGTGGAGGGGGAGACAGCTGAGGAGGTGGCGGCTGCTGATGCAGCTGAGGAGGCGACAGACTGCTTCTCCTTGTCCCTTCTGTGTATGTAGTCCTTCAGCTGCCCCAGTTGGGACCCGGGCCTCCTGACGGGCTGCCTCCTGAGCCACTTCCTGTACCTGACATTGAGATTGAGAGGCAACAGTTAGATTGATATCACATCAAGTGTTTCTACAGCTAGTGATGAAAGTCACACATGGCCTTACGTGCTTGGCTCCCTCTCCGCAGTGTCGTACAGGTCCCTGTACGTCATGGCTGACCAAGTCCCAAAGCCCACCAGCTGCTCGTGCTCTGCAGGCGTGCGCGGTGCTCTCTTCCTGCTCACGGCTGCCATCACTAGGGTGAAGAGGCTGGCGTACAGCAGAGCATCTTTGTTCCACATGAGGGGGGTGCTGCTGACATCCCCCCCTCACGCTCTCCCTGATGGCCTGCCAGAATGGTCGCCGTGTAGCCCACGTCATTTGACAGCAGCCACTGGAGAGTCTGACCCCGGTACTGACCAAAGTGGAGCTCGGTCTGGCTGAGGAGCTGCCGGCGGTCCACCGGGTTGCCCCCAGCGCTGTGACCCTTGACACAGCTAGTGCCTCAGCCAGCTCCCTGGTGTCGGAGATGAGGCGCGGGGCTGCCCTCTTCAGATTGTGTTTGGAGACTTTGCCAGCTTCTGTGCTGGCCGTCAGCTGCAGGTCTGATGTACCAGCCTGGAACGTGAAGGACGGTTTGATCCATTGTTCTGAAATCACATCAAACACACGTCAGAAGCTAGCAGGCAAAGTACTTCACAAGTACATGTGAAGTACAGCAAACACCTTGAACCTTTAACCTAGTTAGCATACAAACAAAGCCTCTCTTTGGATGAGATGGACCTTTGAATTCAGGTGTTAAAGCAGCAGGAGAGAAACACAGATAGTACACAGGAAGAACAGTCTGAATAGAAATAAGAAAAAATAACATGAGTAAAAGCTGGTTCTGATTGAAAAGAGAATGCTATCTTAGTGCTATCATGTAATAATGTTAGACAACACTTTTCCATCAGCTCAACAGTAACCTCAGAGGTCTGACTTTAAATGAATGATGGCCTTCATATAAATGTTAACTTTAGTTATTACAGTACTTCATTAAATAGCCAAGTGTCTATGACTGTTAACCCTCCGTCCATCTGTGAACGGATGTAAGCATTAACTTCATGAACATATACGTTAGTGCAAAGTAAAAAGCGTTACGTGTTTGCATCTCGCAAAGTGCAGGAGCAATGCATGTTGTTGCCGCAGTTCTAAGACTGTACCTGGCGGAGTGGCAGCTTTTAATCACGAATGGTGCATATAAATGTTAACTTCATAAACGTTAGCACATAGTAATAAGCATTAAATGACAAGTATTTACGGATTTCAACGGCCAGAAAGCTCCGGTGTGTTGCCGGCGTAAAGCCTCGGTTTAGCGGAAACTTTTTACCAATGCGAATATGCGCGAACGTTAAAAGACAACACATTGGCATTCATCTACTGTAATAGCAGAGGACAACAAATACATTCCCATTCATCTTTTACTGTTATATTACATTATAACGGACTGTCTTACCTTTTCAAAAAACCGCTCAGTTGTGAATGATGCCTGGAAACTTTGAGTGAAAACTCCTCCCCGCTCCTCCCGTTTCAATGAAGCGTCAGTGGGACAAACCAATGGGTGGACAGAAGATTAAAGTGAGCCTGACGCATCCTCCCCACAGTGACCCCCAGTGGATCTTCTGGGTTGAGAAGGTCTCAGTTGGGGGGCCGGAGCGTGTCATCCAATCAGATCAGAGCCCCTTATCGGACTTGAGCGCAAAGACTTGAGACTTGACTCGGACTTGCAAAACAATGACTTGGTCCCACCTCTGCTATCCGTGTCTATTGCGTGTGGACGGAAGCTTTTTTGCGAAAGTTTCAGAGGAGAATATCTCAAAACCTCACAAATAAACGCACTAAAACTAACTGCATAAGCCTGGTGCTAAACTAGGTATACATTTTCTAATGCGTTTAAAATAACCCTTTTACATTGGATTGAAACAAAGAAAAATTGCTTTCAATATTACACCAGTAACTGAAAATGCAAGAGAGCAAATAAGAGGATGCAAAATGTAATGTTATATATTCAAAAGAGTTAACATTATACACAAGCAGATCTAAAAGATGTCAGTGTAGAACCATGAAACATTACATCAACCATGGAAGAGCATTCAGTAACAAAGTATGGTCTAAAAAGTTGACCTTTTTGCCTTCTCTGGGTCTGTGGTTGAACGGCTGGTGGAGGTGTCATGGGGCCCTGTTGCGATGCTTCATCTGTATTGCTCCCATCTCTCATTGTTGTTTTATTCTCCTCCATCTGAGTGGATGTGACTTGACCCTCTGAAAACCAGATATACAAAATAATCAATTATGTGTTGCAAAATGAGTAAGGAGGTATTGGATAATGTTTATATGACTCATAATCATTCTTAATTTTGATATGTGTAAGTTGGCTCTGATATCTGCTATAAAGGTGTTGCCTCATGTAACTCAAACAGTTAAAAAGAGGTGTAGGTGAAGTCTGGGAGCATGAATTAACCTCTCACGTACAGTTGGTATGACTGGTACAAAGCAAACTGAGCTAACGTTAGAGCACACATGTCAAACATGATGTTTCCTTCAGTTTATGGTCAGAAAAACAGAAAGAAGTGTAGTTTAATGTGGTTCTAGTAACACAGTTACGTGGACCCCACAACAACAGCACCCCTGACATGTGTGTGTGAGAGTATTCTGCTAAAGGGTGAGACTACTCCTCTGAAGGCCCCCTGACTGGACCCCATTTAATCAGAAAAACCTGACTGTGTTCGGCAGCACAAATTCAGAGATACACCGATTTACAGATACAACTGTCCATTCAAATGCTAATAGCAAATATCAATAAAACAGGAAATTGTTAAATACTGAATTATTAGGGAAATGAAGACAAGGGACAAATCCATTGAAGATGTACCTGTGTGTTGGAGATTGAAGATCTCTGAGGAGCTGGCTCACTAGTACTGGGGATCTCAGCCTCAGAAGACTCGGTGGCAGTAGCTTGCTCTCCAACCTGAAGAATAATTCAACATTATTAATGAGAAGTACTATTATATAATAGTTATTAGCTCTGGTTTGTTTTATACATTATCCTGACACACTAGACCAGGCAAACAATTCAGCTTTCCCATCAGGCCCTTCAATGCAAAATATATCAATAGTATGAGGATGCAATTAATGCAACATTACTTTAATCAATGAACTCTAATTACTAGTAAGGGTGTAGGATCTGATACAACTTTGAACATAAAAACACAAATTGTACTGATGACAAAAATACATACCTTTAAAAGAGTTGACTTCACTTCCAATTTTGCAGTCTTGTCAACTGCCTCGCTCGCATGTTGTCTCAGTCCCGCCCTTTTTTTATCCTATAATCAAAAACCATGAAGCGTTAATGTGACCAGACACCACCATAATTATTGCAATTCATTGAAATCCTTTATGTATTAGACAACTACATCTAGGACACTGTGGGCAGGGTGATGCTGCTGGGTTCCCTTTAGTACACTTGAGCCTTAATAGGTTCTAGCTCAGTTTTAAGCCTTAGTAAAATGAAATAGAAACCCATCCATGTCACTGAAACTAAACTGGGAAAAGAGGACAGCATGGCTGAACACTGCCCCGGAAAAAACTAAACAGTAACATATTGTAAATACATTTAGCAAAACGCTCTACCTTACTTAAGGTTCCAGTGTGATAACAAATGTTAACACTACTTGGATGTCAATAAGATAGATGGATAGAAAGATTGATCCAAACAGGGAAATCACAGTGTTGCAGTAGAAGTAGTTTTTTAAATATAAGTTAAAACATTTAAAGGAAAAAACATTATTCTTTTATTGATTAACTCACTATTGACTAGTAGTTGAAAATCCCTGTGTCATTAAATGCTCTCTGGTCTAAAAATAACTTTCACTTCTAACTTCATGCACAATCTTTCCTACATGCTATTTTTGGATTCATGATACATTTTAAACAAAGTTTAGAGAAAAAAAAGAAAATCTTCCAGAGTCACATTTGTCACACAGCTGATAGATTGAAGCAGACTAAGCAGGTGTTTCAAAGCTAGGTGCTGCTGCTGATGTTAGCAAATTAGCTACGTTAGCTAGCTAGCTAGCATAGACTTATAGCTAGTGTAGCACACTATAACAGTTTTTTACTGAGTTACTTCATGTTTATTGCTACATTTTAAAGCATGCAAACACAGTTTCATAGTCTGAATGTAAGCTACCTGGTTAATGTTCAGTAAAATATGTGCATTTAAAAGTAAAAATGTATAGTCATAACTTACCTTTTCATTAGCAACACTCTCACTGCCAGTGAAGTGCAAAATGAGATCCACATGGTTCTCTCCATTCTCTCCTCATATGGAGCGCTTGTTTTAAACAGTCAGCACATCCTGTAAGGGTGGTCATGCTATCACAATGAGAATTCCTCTCTCCGCCCATCAGGAATGTCCCAATATCTAAATCAAGGTGACCCAATCTGACCATATCATTAAGACAAGGCTATTTATTAAGAACATTTAGATTTGTATTATTTTATATATATATACAGGGATGCAAACTCATCAGGTATGAAACATGTGAAAAGTACAATATCTGAGTATTCTATGTTTACTCAAGCACAAGATCTGAGTACTCTTAGAACATAATTTATTAGCATTTTGCTAACTGTTAGCTTGTCTATGACGTTTTCAATGTTAAGTTAGCATTTATGCTAACGGTTAGCTTGTCTAAGCCGTTTTCAATATAAAGTTAGTATGTATGCTAACGTTTAGCTTGTCTATGGCATTTTCAATGTTAAGTTAGCATTTATGCTAACAGCAGCTGTAGTCTGTATTGCACTGTAATCTCTCAAATCTTTTTATATTTATGTCATTTACCTAATTAATGATTAATGATTCATGGCTTGTTATTGTGACAACACGAGTCAAACCCACCAAAAATGTATACATTTGTGTATTTCATTAAAGACACAAAGCTAAGGAGCTAAGTGCTACCAGCTAATCAAACAGCTAAAGATGTTGGAAGATGGCTGCTTGCACATGCGCAGTTCAGCAAAGTGTGTGTGGAGAATGGAATGTGTGTGTGGGATGCAGTACCTGCCTTCGCCAGTAGTGGCCGATACTGAGTTACCTCCCGTTAGCACACTAAGTCGGTAAAAGTGATTTTTGGGGACAACCCTGAAAACTTCACAGGGCATAGTTCTGACCTTCATTTGAATGAATATGAGGTAATATAGGACCCCACGGCGTGACTGGGCTGTCTGATGCATGGCCACACAATGTAATAATAACACACACACACACACACACACACACACACACACACACACACACACACACACACACACACACACACACACACACACACACACACACACACACACACACACACACACACACATACATACAAACAAATACACACACATAATTGGGGTCACTTTACACACTATATTACACCACACACTTAACACACACACACAAACTGAGGTACCGACTTTTAGATGGTGTCCATACTGTATGTACACAGTCTGGTTTTGGGGACTTACATACACACACACACAAACAAACACACACACACTGACACACACACACACATACACACACACACACACACACACACACACACACCAACACCTAACACCTCTATATCATTCACACTGATCTCTATTATTGCATCTTTGAATGAGTCTGCCTACACTATTGTTCATTATTGTGAATTACCTGTGGTTTCTTTGACTGCTGTCTGAGTGTGTGTGTATGAGTGGGGTCCGCATACACACACCGTTTTTTAAGCATAAGTGGGTCTATATACACATACTCTTACACACACACACACACATTAACATCGACACACACACACAGAGGTACTGACGTGGGATCCATATATACACACAGCTCTTTTTTAGGCATCAGTGGGGTCACTTTCAATACACACGTACACACTCACACAAACAAACTCTTACATCAAGTTTTATCACCAAATACTTTGATATTTGTCACACACACACACACCAATCACACACACACACACTCACACACACACACACACTCACACACACACACACACACACACACACACAGCAGATTTGTATTCTATTTTCTTCGGGTAAATATATTTTGATTGATCTCCCCTTCATCGTCTTTATCTTCAGACTTTAAGAGTTGTTTTCTCCGGAGGCCGCGCTGACGCAGAGAGCGTGTCTTTAGAGAGTGGGTCGTGTGTGCAATAGCTCCCTGTCCTTATCGCTGGTGTGTGTGGTGTGTGTGTGTGTGTGTGTGTGTGTGTTTGTGTGTGTGTGTGTGTGTGTGTATGTGTGTGTGTGTGTGTGTGTGTGTGTGTGTGTGTGTGTGTGTGTGTGTGTGTGTGTGTGTGTGTGTGTGTGTGTGTGTGTGTGGTTGGGATGTGCTTAAGTGCATGTTTTTTTATAATTACTTGTAACTTTGATCAGATCAGATGAAGACACGTCATCAGTTGCATAATCAGCAGAAACTACGGAAAGAGTTTGTTTTCAACAAGGGTGTAACTTTGGTTTGAGAAGTGGGGGGGCACAAAACAGGGGTCCTCCCCAATGAGACATTTTCTCTATTTAATTCCATGTCCTGCCTTTCTACAAATACATTAGGGACTATGGTGTTAACAAGGCCAAGCAGAGTGTGTAGTGTATTGATGAGAGTGCAGATTGATCTAGTGTCCTCTCCATGTGAACCTGATGTGTTTCTTTACATTGAAGCTAAAGCATCAATCTGGTGCACTTTGAGGGCCACATGAACAATATTATATAATATATTAATGTATTAATTTCATTTCATTCATATAATACATTAATATAAAATAGAATATGATATACATACATAAGATGTGAGAGCTGGTGTATCTGCTCATTCCGGTTCCCTCAGACTGTGGCAGAGACAAACTGTCCTGCAACAATGCAGCTCTCTTTATATTCCCCCAGAAGTATTTTAGTTTTTCATTTTCATTTTTAAATAATTGAGGATGCTTATGGTTGAGTTTTGGGAAGAATTGTTTGCGTACAGGTTCAAAAGTTGGGCATTGTGTGAGGAAGTGCTGCTCTGTCTCCACAGCAGTTCCTCCACACTGTGGGCATGATCGCTCCTCTTTTGGCAGCCATGCGCTCGTGCCACACACACACAGACACACACACACACACACACCACACACACACACACACACACACACACACACACACACACACACACACACACAGACGCTCCTCCGTGACGATAAAAAGAATAATAAACACATTTGAAAAGTGGGGGGACATGTCCCCACTGTCCCCAGTGGAAATTACGCACATGGTTTTAAAGTGAACATTTTCCTCCTGTGGTTTCTTTGACTGCTGTCAGAGTGTGTGTGCATGAGTGGGGTCCACATACACACACCGTCTGGTTTCTAAGCATAAGTGGGGTCCACATACACACACCATCTGGTTTCTAAGCATAAGTGGGGTCCATATATTTACACTGTCAGATTGTAGGCACCATTGGGGTCACTAACACAACACACACACACACACACACACACACACACACACACACACACACACACACACACACACAAAACACACGCACACACACACACACACACACACACACACACACACACACACACTCACACACACACACTCTGTCAAAAACTCTGTTTACCTTATCTTCTGATTTCTCCTCAGGACTCCAGGCTGAAGGAGAACACAACTCAACAGGTAAAGTGCTCAGTTTATTCACCCTGTTACTCTTTAAGTGATTACAGTCTGTAAACAACCTTTATCATAAAACATGATGTAGTTTAAAGACTTCACCACTAACTGATCCTAGTTTCATCATTTATGATTTTACCATGTTGAAATAATAATGTGAAACTATAGTTTAACCTTAGCAGAGTTTCTATTCCCCTTAAACAATTTAAAATCCAAATGATCAACTAATGTCAGCCTTTTCCAAGGAAGGGTGTTCTTAGCTCACTCTAAGACCAAGCAGATACCTTCAGAGACCACCAGAGAGACCAGGAGTTGGGTCGAAATGTACAAAGTACAAACCGGTTTTATTAAGGTTTTAACAAAAATAGCGGATTTACAAGAATCCAAAAAATAACAAAAGACACAAAGTCAAAATACAAAAGCAACAGGTTCACAATCAAATGTCCTCAAAAAGCCTTCTAAAAGAGCCCAGGCCCAGGCCCAGGCCCAGGCCCAGGCCCAGGCCCAGGCCCAGCAGGTCAGGCCCAGGCCCAGGCCCAGGCCCAGGGCCCAGGGCCTCAGAAAACTTCCCCCAAGCTCTCAAGCCTCCAAAAGCCTAAAAAACTCCCCTTTCTCTTCACACATCATATTTTATAGTCTCTCCCTCCTCCCTCTCTGCATCAGGTGGTTTCCCCTTTTCTATCTTTGAGGGAGAAGGAGCTCACAGGTTCAACTTTTACTTAATGAACAATTCAAAATGTAAAGTTAAAATTAAAACAAATAAAGACTCATAGTAATAATATGTATTTTTAAAGAGAGGGAATATGAACATGTTTCATGAAAGCAGAAACGTTGTCAATGTCATGTTTAGAATCAAGTTTTTTCTTTAAACATTTCATTTCAAATATGCAAACTTTATACTTTAATTTATTAACAGAGACTTAATTTATTAACAGAGACATAAGGACAGCTTGTCTCTACGATTCTCTGGCCCAGGAAGTTGGTTCAAGTCCTTTGCGTAGGCCGCCTGCATCAGTGTCTTCATACCCGCTGTAACCGCTCTCAAGGTGTCACAAACCACAAGCGCAACCACAATACATAAAAGTCAAAAGCTAATTCTTGTCAAAGTTTAAAAAGCAAACTTATCTCAAAACAATTGAATATTATCATAATGTCACACAAAAATAAAAGAATATAATGATTAACAATCATGTATATCAGAAAACATAGATATGCACCACTGAGTATAGAAGTGGGTTTAAACAACACAAAGCTAAATGGCTTAAGCATTAGCATAAGTAGTCAAAAATGTATAGTAACATGATGTTTAAAATAAATCAAGATACTCTGCACTTTTAACGGCACAATGTCAGCAGGTCAGGTCCACAGCATTTCTGGAGCCCTCTCTCATCTGTGGCCCGTCTAGTCAGCTGCTGTAAAAGATTAGTTTGGTGGCACAGAAGTCCTAGACTTCTTAGCCGGAGGAGGACAGGTAGACCCTTCCCCAATCTCCCTAGGACTAATGTCAAAATAATCTTCTAAATGTTCTGTAACATACCAGCGAGGTGGTTCCCTGTTATCCCCGTGGAGTCTCAGTGAGAGACCCGTCCTAGATGCTGGCAACAAATGATCAGATAACTCTTCTCTCTGATATGAGCGTCCATCACCAACCAACCACTCAACAGAACGTCTATAAAGGGACTGAAACATTGCTATAGTAAATATCACACATTTTCTTAAAGATATTGTTACATCTACTTGGTTTTAAATTCATTACTACCAACCAGGAGTTGGATAAACACCAGATACTACAAAAGGAAGTTGGTCAAAATCTCCAAAGTGAGCAAACCTATTCTAATGACTTTTAGCAGTTAAAAACCTTCTAACATGATTCTACTTATTGAACTGCTCCCTGATAGGAAGAAACTAATAACACAACTGAACTCTCCTTTCTGCTCAAAATGGATAAATCAATAAACAACTCAGCGTTGGCCGATTGATAAGGCCATTTAGCCAGTTTCTAATAAGTAAAATGGGGATAGCTAAGATCAAAGTCACAAATCCCCCATTCTTTAATGACTTTGGGGTAATCAAAACTAAATAAAAAATAGTCAAAATGATTCCAATCAGGATCTCTTGTATTGACTGGGATGAAGCATTCTCAGAGGTAACGTTCGGTCTCTCCATTACGTGCTGTCACTGTCTCAGGTCCAGAGAGTAGTGAGAGTATGTAAGGGCGGGGGTGCTGATCTCTATCTCGGAGCTGCATGTCAAACCACATCAACATCCGGTGCTTAGCCTGCAGCAAGGAGGAGAGGCAAAAGAGGAGGAATCTCCCTCTCAGCAGTTTGAACATTTTCTTTATAATTGTTTTCTGAAGCAGCTTTTATGGATAAAGGTTTTTAACAAAGTTGGGAGAGAGGAATCATGTTGATCTACCGAAGCCAACCTCTCCATCTCCCCTGAACAACAGGACTCTGCGTACATGTTTTTTTATAATTACTTGTAACTTTGATCAGATCAGATGAAGACACGTCATCAGTTGCATAATCAGCAGAAACTACGGAAAGAGTTTGTTTTCAACAAGGGTGTAACTTTGGTTTGAGAAGTGGGGGGGCACAAAACAGGGGTCCTCCCCAATGAGACATTTTCTCTATTTAATTCCATGTCCTGCCTTTCTACAAATACATTAGGGACTATGGTGTTAACAAGGCCAAGCAGAGTGTGTAGTGTATATGATGAGAGTGCAGATTGATCTAGTGTCCTCTCCATGTGAACCTGATGTTTCTTTACATTGAAGCTAAAGCATCAATCTGGTGCACTTTGAGGGCCACATGAACAATATTAATATATATATTAATGTATTAATTTCATTTCATTCATATAATACATTAATATAAAATAGAATATGATATACATGCATAAGATGTGAGAGCTGGTGTATCTGCTCATTCCGGTTCCCTCAGACTGTGGCAGAGACAAACTGTCTGCAACAATGCAGCTCTCTTATATTCCCCCAGAAGTATTTTTAGTTTTTCATTTCATTTTTAAATAATTGAGGATGCTTATGGTTGAGTTTTGGGAAGAATTGTTTGCGTACAGGTTCAAAAGTTGGGCATTGTGTGAGGAAGTGCTGCTCTGTCTCCACAGCAGTTCCTCCACACTGTGGGCATGATCGCTCCTCTTTTGGCAGCCATGCGCTCGTGCCACACACACACACACACACACACAACACACACACACACACACACACACACACACACACACACACACACACACACACACACACACACACACACACACACACACACACACACACACACACACACACACAGACGCTCCTCCGTGACGATAAAAAAGAATAATAAACACATTTGAAAAGTGGGGGGGACATGTCCCCACTGTCCCCAGTGGAAATTACGCACATGGTTTTAAAGTGAACATTTTCCTCCTGTGGTTTCTTTGACTGCTGTCAGAGTGTGTGTGCATGAGTGGGGTCCACATACACACACCGTCTGGTTTCTAAGCATAAGTGGGGTCCACATACACACACTCTGGTTTCTAAGCATAAGTGGGGTCCATATATTTACACTGTTCAGATTGTAGGCACCATTGGGGTCACTAACACACACACACACACACACACACCACACACACACACACACACAATGATCCCCAGTGGATCTTCTGGGTTGAGAAGGTCTCAGTTGGGGGGCCGGAGCCTGTCATCCAATCAGATCAGAGCCCCTTAGATCAATTAAAGCCAGTGTACCAACCACCCAGATCCCCCCACCCCAAATACTCTTTGACACCCCCTGCTTATGGAATGCCATTTAAGCCAAAATTAAATAAATAAATACATAAATAATTAAATAAATACATATATATATAAATATGCCTATGAAATACATTCTGAAATGCAGGGAGCGCAGGTAAACACAGGGACTCAGTGCATTCACTCAATGCTATACTTCAGCTCAGGACTCATGGTGCCGGGTCAGAGACAGGACCGGGGGACAATCTGCATCAAAACAAGTCATTCAGAATCAGATCAAGATGCATCTCATCGTACATGTTATCACGTCTCTCTCTGAACGCCTGAGTTAAAGTGTGCACTGCTAACATGTACAATCTTGCCAAGTATAGTTGTCTAATTTCTATCAGAATATGTCGTTACACTTGATATAAGACTTAATAACTGAAGTCTTGTTTTTAGACAAGGCATCTTAAGCATCTTTTAAGTCCAAGTCTCTTAAAAACATCTTATTTTAGAGGAACATCTCCAGCTAACATCAGGAAACAGAATCTAAGCATTTCTGGCTTTCTTTGTTACAGATTCCCTGATTCTGGTCAAATATAGTTCAAAATAAGTTTCCCCAGCTAAACACAAGATGTCATTTATCTAATTATCCCATCTTTACTTCAAGAATCTCACCAAGCCATTTGTTCTTGTTCTATTGGCAGGTTTGTTCACTTATTAAAAGAGAAAACACCTTGTTTTTATATATATTGACTTGTTTTTGGAGCTGCATCTTTTACAGTGTGTCTGCACTTTCTGACATGACTCTGTTCATATTCTGGTATTATTTGTATTGTCGTTTCTGAATGTTCTTTTTGTGTGCTATTGAAAATAAACAATACTAATGAAAACTAATCCAAGCAGCACATAGTAAACTAAAAAAGAAATCAGCCAGCCAACCATCTGTGGACCTTTTGTAGGTTGAACTATCGATGTGATGGATTTAGTACAGAGAATAATGAAAGCCTTTCTTGCAATGTAAACAAAAGTGGAAAATAATGTGTATATTCAAACCAAATGTAAATGCTTCTTCCCGTGCTACGCCCTTTTACAATTTGAAAATGTTACTTTTTTCCTCAATGGAGCTAACATTCAGACAAACCAACCTGTAAACATCACCTCCTTTGTGGAGGTAACATTACTTTGAATTATTATATATTTCCTTTAATATCTTTATCCCTCGCAGACCAAAAACCAGCAGCTCCACACAGTTCCAACAACTGGAAACACCAGGCAACCACATCGGTCTGAGTGATATTACACGTTTGCACAAAGACTTGTTAAGCATTTAATGTGTGTTGAATGCAAATAGAGTTGGACTGAGGGACTCCATTATAGCACGGACAGGAAACCCTTCCCTCTCTGTGTGATTATTTCATCTTCTCTCCTTTTGTTCTCCTCTTTAAAACACTCCTCTTCACACACACACACACACACACACACACACACACACACACACACACACACACACACACACACACACACACACACACCACACACACACACACACACACACACACACACACACACAGTACATGGTGTGTTGTGTTTCTCTGTTTTGCCCTAAAGAGGTCATTTTGGACGGCCTCGTCTCAGCCGTCTCTTTCAAGACTGCAACACAACTCATGAAAGCATTCAATGCAGTAACTCATGGAATATAAGAGGTTTTCTCATTGGTTTTAAACATGTAAATAGATTTTGAGTAACAGAGTGACAGCAGGGACTGATCCCCCCCCCTTCACTTCCTGGTGACAGCTGAGATCTGACAGAGAGATAGCAACATGCTAACTGTGCTCTCTGATGTCTCAATCAGTCCCTCAGTAAACACACACTGTTCACAGGACTCTGACACGTACATACAATCATCATATAGGCTTCAACATGTCATGCTATATACAGGTTAAGCATACGAGTTAAATATGCTGCATCATTCTATATTTACACGCTTTGCACATATGTATCTACAGTGGGGGGGTGCTGTACCTTCTAGAGCCCCCTGAGAGTGTTCCTGTTTCTCTGAGTTCACTTTAACCCTTGGATGGCGTTCATATCGTTGTTATTCAGCCGGTGTTCGGGGGTCTGGAGTCCCGCTGAGCTACTGGGTTTGTAAATGAACACAACCAAACAATTGGATGTGAACATACTCAACAGATGTTCCCTTTATCCAAACTACAAGCCGTACAAACAGCTGATAAGGTTCATGTTTGCCCTTTACCTTTGTTGGAGCACAATTATAAATAAAGACCATATTTGTTTTTATTTTAAAATGCAATTGAACAAAACCATTTTGTTATTAAGTCACGATATGACAAATGTACAAATAAAGGGTTTTTGTTTAGAGCATTTCCAACATTGATGTGAGTGTACACAACACTTCAGCCCCGTTAACACCAGTGGAGAACCGTGTCTATCACAACTGGACCTTCTGTAGACACACACCCTGCCACCGCCCCCCCCCCCCCCCCCACGCCGTTATAATGTCCGTCTTTTCACTGAATTGTCGTCTTGAAAAGGTACTGACAACAATTCTGCAACAACATCATCTTCACCTGTTTCCATTTCAACGTTAAAACAATAAAACTTCAGATGAATTGCTCTGTGTGTGTGTGTGTGTGTGTGTGTGTGTGTGTGTGTGTGTGTGTGTGTGTGTGTGTGCGGCGTGCGCGTGGCGGTGCGTGTGTGTGTGTGGTGCGTGTGGTGCGCGTGTGTGTGTGTGCGCGTGTGTGTGCGTGTGCGCGTGCGCGTGTGTGTGCGTGCGTGTGCGCGTGCGCGCGTGTTGTGTGTGTATGTGTGTGTGTGTGTGTTGTGTGTGTGTGTGTTGTGTGTGTGTGTGTGTGGTGTGTGTGTGTGTTGTGTGTGTGTGTGGTCATTGAAAACGTTCTCCACAGAAAATGAGCCGGGCCAATGAGTGTGATTTCTAAAGTTCATAAAGATATCTTTTTATTTTATTAGTTTTATTCTTTTCTCCTGATAGCTTTGTGAAGCACCTTGAGATCACGTTGTTTTTAAAGTGTGCTATATAAATGAAATGTATTATTATTATAATTATTATAAAGTAACTGAAGGCATCCTCAGACCTGAACGCCTCACAAGTTGTTGATCACACTGACAGCTTGAATCTGATAGGGCGCCCTGGTCGTCATGGAGACAGGAAACGGTTTCTGTAATCTGTAACCCATCAGCGTCTTCATGATCACTTCCTCAGAAATGCAGTCAGGGAAGTGAGCTACACTTGAATCTATATTTAATATCTGTGTTTCTTGATGCTCTTAAAGCACTTTGAATGGCCTCGTGTTGAAAGATGCTTTATCAATACACTTTCTTTGCCTTTCCTTTAATGGAGCGATTGAACAAAGGCAGTGACAGAGAATCAAGACGTCCTCAGAGAGAGTCTGTCTCCTTCTATAGATCTCACCCTGATGAACACAGAGAGCGACTGGACGGCAGCACGACCCTCTGTTCACACTGAGATCATGGCCTACAGAAACACCTGATCACGTGACTCACTGTAGAGGCCTTCACACAGCGGGGGGGTTTGTCTGAAACAAGGGGGACTCCTGAGAGTTCACTCCTCAAATCAAGCTAACCAATCATGTTGAGTCTTTATCAATGAGGGTTACAGAACCTCTCCATAGTCAGAACCAAGCTGGTTCCACCTGAACCTGTTCCTCCCCGGACTCTGGTCCTCTGCTCTGTGACTCTGATCTCTGAGTCCTTCTTCTACTTTTCACACACTTTGTTTTTTGCAGCTGCCTTTGTTCAGTCTGGCTTTTAGTTCTTTAGTTGCTTGATTAAAAATGTTAAGCAGCAAACCCCAATGTTAGTCATTCTGTATCTGTGTGAAAGAGTTTGTTATTTAAAATGTGTCTCCTACTGAACTGTTTCAAACACGTCATGTGGTCTTAATGTGATCTTATCATAAGGACATGCAGCGTATTGCACAACACCTCTCATCACATCATGGCAGCTATTGCACCCCCCCCCCCCCATGAGGGAGTGGAAGTGTTCTGGCCTCAAAGCACCGTTATTGGCATCAGCCGTTTTCTACAGGCATATTTTACCAACGTTTTTGTCTGTATGATTGTACTGAGTGTAGCCCATAGTGATTCCTCCTGATAGCTGATATAATAAAAGACTACAGGAACACTTATGAGGCAGTGTGCTGCTCTTCAACAAATTACAGCCAACAGGTGGTCGTTAAAAGTTCAAAGTTATGGGGGTCTCATTATTTGACCTTAAGGGCTATTCTGTATATGAGGTCCTGAAGTATCTGCTCCATTATCTGTATCAAATGCACATTGATGCCACCAGATGACACAATAATAATAGAAAGTACTACAAATTAATTAATTTACATCTTAAATTATTAATATATACACAACATATTTTTTACAAATATCCAACCTTCAAATGTACATTTTAAATCAACGTTGCTCTGCACACTTGCTAGAGAACATTTGTGTGGTAATCTCAGTTCCTTTGTAGGGCTGCGAGAGTATGGCTAAAAGTATGTGAGTAACTCTCACTGTAAACTATTGAATTATGACCGATCATAACTCAGCTGTATGCACACACATTTAGCACGGGTTAGGAAACGGGCTCCGTGTTACAAGAGGGGTCGGGGGGTTTGGCGGCACACACACACACACACACACACACACACACACACACACACACACACACACACACACACACACACACACACACACACACACAACACACACACACACACACACACACACATCCCTGTCTTTATTGCATTCTGGGGGTACCTGACCAGACCATCACTTTTGGGATCCACCCTTTCTGAAGGTTGTACAGCACTGTAAAAAATCAGGCAGAATCCTGAAGTGGACACAAACAAAGATTTCACTTCAAATTATCAATCAGAGAAAGTAGAGGTCACTGACCGGACTATAACCCGTTTCATGGGGTCTTGTCAGGTACAGAGTTACAGGAGGGGTCCATATATACACACTGTCTAGCTTTTAGTCATGTGTGGGCTCCAAAAATACACTGTCTGGTTTAAAACATTAGTGGGGTCACTTTGCACACTGTATTACTAAACTTACTTTAGGTAACAATGAAACACCTTTGACTGTCAAAGTGAGGCCTATCATGATGCAGAATGATTTTCACCTTTAGTGTCAACATGTAGCTTCTGTTGAGTGACACAATTATATTGAATTCCAATGTACTGATAGCATTTTAATTAATATTTAAGCTATTATAGTAATGTTTTTTATTAGTCTATTTACCCACTGTTACACTGGGATGTCTGAACTCGTGAATGAGACTCACAGTACATTTACTGAATTTGCATCAGTTTCCTTCTTTTTAAATAAAGAGGGGTTTGTGTTCTAAGTGTTAATTATTGAAGCCATATAAGTCATGCTTATAAGGCTATTCTGCTTAAATAGTAATTGTAATTTCCATTTAAGCAATACAATGTTATTGTAGAGCTTTCCAGTAAATACAAGGAGATTGTCGTTATTAGACTTTTAATTTTCAAAAGAAGAACTGTATTCAGTGTACACAAAAAGGTATCGCCATTTAAGAACGGCATTATTATATAACAGAGGTCCCAAAAAGGACTTAAAAAACAACTTGTGGCTGATTTAAATGAGGGTGTAAGGTCACTGGAAGAATTTAACCTTCAAAACTTTTATGTTAGACATGAAGGGAGATTACTTAAGTAATGATATGCGATTCAAAGGTAATGACACAATAAAATGGTAGATACAGACGAGGACACCAGATGTGATATTTGGGACATTGAAAGAAATAAGGAAATTGAAAGTGTGAAAAGGGACAAGATTAAATTGTGTTAAGAAAAAAACAAGATAATATGAGAAACTAGAAGAGATGATAAGGTAGTTGAGATGAAAGGAAGATTACAAAAAAGAGATGAGATTTAGGCTGGTGCCCCACAAGAACGAAAACGGGTTGTATCCGCATATTTCTCTTGCGTATAGCCCTTTTTGCCACACGAGGCCGTAACTAAACGATAGAAACGGACCCCGCAAACGATAACGGGTCCCAAGGTGGATAGATCTGCAAACGGAGCGCTCTGGGGGGTCCAACGGCTCCGTGTGATCGCCCCTATACGATCATTTTCTGATAATGATGACGCAATAGCCCCGCCTCCCCACCTCTGCTGCTCACCCCCGCGTTCAAGTACACTGCACACTGAATTCAGATTATTTATCTTTCTCTCGATATGGACATAAACGCGAGTGAAGTCTAATCTGACAGGACGGAGACACGCAGCTCCTGCCGCTGTGATGCAGCGGGAGCAAAACACACACTTCAAGTCAGATCATCACCCTTAGCTATTTTAATTACCTCTCAAACTAAACTAGTTATAAATATGTTCATTTTTACTGTCGGGTCACTCATTACTGGATCAGCTGCTGCATGAGACAGACACTGACGCTGTCAGAAGACAGGAAAGAGAGGCTCCGTATATTTGATGATTATATATCATTATATCGTCGTTATTCATTTGTTTTAAAGCTCAATAAATAACAATGAAGACCTTTGACCGGCACTTTTATAATTTTGTCCGGAAGATTTAAACTTTAACACACGTTGACCGGCGAAAAACTCTGCCCGGATCCCTCGGCCCCCACCAAGGAGAATAAACAGAAGTGCAGCCATGACAACCATTCTTCTTCGCTGCTTTTGTGGAGGAAGTTACAGTGCCACGTACAGGCTCGGCATATGTACTGCAGCGTTTCCAGCGGTTGGAGCTAAACGGAGCTGTCTCGTGTGAACAGACACTATCCGGCAGAGGTGTGGACTCGAGTCACATGACTTGGACTCGAGTCAGACTCGAGTTACCAATTTGATGACTTTGGACTCGACTTGACAAAATCACAAAACACTTGCGACTCGACTTGGACTTGAACACCAATGACTCGGGACTTGACTTGGACTTGAGCCCTCTGACTTGAGGTGACTTGATAATTTAATTCAGAGGTCTCCAACACGTCGATCGCGAGATGCCGCTTGAAGAGCAGACTCCCGTCGGGGAGAGCAGAATCTTCAGCCGGTCCTACTCTTGCTGAGAATCCATGCAGGCAGGGGCGGGACTTTATTTTGCTGAGCCACCATGCGGCCAATCATATGCGAGGACACACTAGGATCATACCATTATGTGAAAGAAGGGTGGGGGCAGACGCTCCAAAGACAGCAGGTGTAGTGGTACAGGCCAGCTACACAGAGCGACGGGGAGACGGGGAGCCGGATTTAAATGCAAGCGCGTTGGAAGAAGTCAAGAAATTTGCGAAAACCGAAAAAAGGAGCAGCTTCTGGCTGCATTTCAATGATATTGGAGAAAGCAAAGCTGAGTGCAGGATTTGTAAAATGAAAATAACCTTCAGAGCAGGGTTTTTTTTTTGGTAATCACTCAGGATTTATTGCCAGAGGTGGGAGAAGTTCAGATCTTGTACTTGAGTAAAAGTACCAGAGTGTAGGAATACTCGGTTTCAATAAAAGATCCTGCATTCAAAATGTTACAAGTAAAAGTACAAAAGTATTAGCATCAAAATATAGTTAAAGTACCACCTGCAGAGGGATCTAGATTCAGGTGGTCTCTTCCCCATAGAGACGCCTCGCTGCACATTATCCCTTGCATAAAGATAGATTGTGGGTCCCTTATAACATGCTGTACACAGTGGAAATAAACATTCTGGTCACCTCAACATCAGGGATCTTATACATTAAACTCCTTCTGAATCAAACCGTCACGGCAGCCTTACCTTACTGATCCCTCTTACAATAGAAGAAAACACGTTACTTTACCAGCAGAGAGAAATGATTATTAAATGATTAATGTGACTAATAAAGAGCAGTTTGATTATTAAGTATTATTCTGTTGATCGATGTCATTACATTTGGTGAAAAGCACATAATGACTTGTTTAAGACTCGGTTTGTCAAAGTTTAGGACTTGGACTTGACTTGAACTTGCCCATCCTGACTTGAGACTTGACTTGGACTTGAGCGCAAAGACTTGAGACTTGACTCGGACTTGCAAAACAATGACTTGGTCCCACCTCTGCTATCCGGTGTCTATTGCGTGTGGACGGAAGCTTTTTTGCGAAAGTTTCAGAGGAGAATATCTCAAAACCTCACAAATAAACGCACCAAAACTAACTGCATAAGCCTGGTGCTAAACTAGGTATACATTTTCTAATGCGTTTAAAATAACCCTTTTACATTGGATTGAAACAAAGAAAAATTGCTTTCAATATTACACCAGTAACTGAAAATGCAAGGAGCAAATAAGAGGATGCAAAATGTAATGTTATATATTCAAAAGAGTTAACATTATACACAAGCAGATCTAAAAGATGTCAGTGTAGAACCATGAAACATTACATCAACCATGGAAGAGCATTCAGTAACAAAGTATGGTCTAAAAAGTTGACCTTTTTGCCTTCTCTGGGTCTGTGGTTGAACGGCTGGTGGAGGTGTCATGGGGCCCTGTTGCGATGCTTCATCTGTATTGCTCCCATCTCTCATTGTTGTTTTATTCTCCTCCATCTGAGTGGATGTGACTTGACCCTCTGAAAACCAGATATACAAAATAATCAATTATGTGTTGCAAAATGAGTAAGGAGGTATTGGATAATGTTTATATGACTCATAATCATTCTTAATTTTGATATGTGTAAGTTGGCTCTGATATCTGCTATAAAGGTGTTGCCTCATGTAACTCAAACAGTTAAAAAGAGGTGTAGGTGAAGTCTGGGGGCATGAATTAACCTCTCACACAGTTGGTATGACTGGTACAAAGCAAACTGAGCTAACGTTAGAGCACACATGTCAAACATGATGTTTCCTTCAGTTTATGGTCAGAAAAAGAAAGAAGTGTAGTTTAATGTGGTTAGTAACACAGTTACGTGGACCCCACAACAACAGCACCCCTGACATGTGTGTGTGAGAGTATTCTGCTAAAGGGTGAGACTACTCCTCTGAAGGCCCCCTGACTGGACCCCATTTAATCAGAAAAACCTGACTGTGTTCGGCAGCACAAATTCAGAGATACACCGATTTACAGATACACTGACTGTCCATTCAAATGCTAATAGCAAATATCAATAAAACAGGAAATTGTTAAATACTGAATTATTAGGGAAATGAAGACAAGGGACAAATCCATTGAAGATGTACCTGTGTGTTGGAGATTGAAGATCTCTGAGGAGCTGGCTCACTAGTACTGGGGATCTCAGCCTCAGAAGACTCGGTGGCAGTAGCTTGCTCTCCAACCTGAAGAATAATTCAACATTATTAATGAGAAGTACTATTATATAATAGTTATTAGCTCTGGTTTGTTTTATACATTATCCTGACACACTAGACCAGGCAAACAATTCAGCTTTCCCATCAGGCCCTTCAATGCAAAATATATCAATAGTATGAGGATGCAATTAATGCAACATTACTTTAATCAATGAACTCTAATTACTAGTAAGGGTGTAGGATCTGATACAACTTTGAACATAAAAACACAAATTGTACTGATGACAAAAATACATACCTTTAAAAGAGTTGACTTCACTTCCAATTTTGCAGTCTTGTCAACTGCCTCGCTCGCATGTTGTCTCAGTCCCGCCCTTTTTTATCCTATAATCAAAAACCATGAAGCGTTAATGTGACCAGACACCACCATAATTATTGCAATTCATTGAAATCCTTTATGTATTAGACAACTACATCTAGGACACTGTGGGCAGGGTGATGCTGCTGGGTTCCCTTTAGTACACTTGAGCCTTAATAGGTTCTAGCTCAGTTTTAAGCCTTAGTAAAATGAAATAGAAACCCATCCATGTCACTGAAACTAAACTGGGAAAAGAGGACAGCATGGCTGAACACTGCCCCGGAAAAAACTAAACAGTAACATATTGTAAATACATTTAGCAAAACGCTCTACCTTACTTAAGGTTCCAGTGTGATAACAAATGTTAACACTACTTGGATGTCAATAAGATAGATGGATAGAAAGATTGATCCAAACAGGGAAATCACAGTGTTGCAGTAGAAGTAGTTTTTTAAATATAAGTTAAAACATTTAAAGGAAAAAACATTATTCTTTTATTGATTAACTCACTATTGACTAGTAGTTGAAAATCCCTGTGTCATTAAATGCTCTCTGGTCTAAAAATAACTTTCACTTCTAACTTCATGCACAATCTTTCCTACATGCTATTTTTGGATTCATGATACATTTTAAACAAAGTTTAGAGAAAAAAAAGAAAATCTTCCAGAGTCACATTTGTCACACAGCTGATAGATTGAAGCAGACTAAGCAGGTGTTTCAAAGCTAGGTGCTGCTGCTGATGTTAGCAAATTAGCTACGTTAGCTAGCTAGCTAGCATAGACTTATAGCTAGTGTAGCACACTATAACAGTTTTTTACTGAGTTACTTCATGTTTATTGCTACATTTTAAAGCATGCAAACACAGTTTCATAGTCTGAATGTAAGCTACCTGGTTAATGTTCAGTAAAATATGTGCATTTAAAAGTAAAAATGTATAGTCATAACTTACCTTTTCATTAGCAACACTCTCACTGCCAGTGAAGTGCAAAATGAGATCCACATGGTTCTCTCCATTCTCTCCTCATATGGAGCGCTTGTTTTAAACAGTCAGCACATCCTGTAAGGGTGGTCATGCTATCACAATGAGAATTCCTCTCTCCGCCCATCAGGAATGTCCCAATATCTAAATCAAGGTGACCCAATCTGACCATATCATTAAGACAAGGCTATTTATTAAGAACATTTAGATTTGTATTATTTTATATATAATACAGGGATGCAAACTCATCAGGTATGAAACATGTGAAAAGTACAATATCTGAGTACTTCTATGTTTACTCAAGCACAAGATCTGAGTACTCTTAGAACATAATTTATTAGCATTTTGCTAACTGTTAGCTTGTCTATGACGTTTTCAATGTTAAGTTAGCATTTATGCTAACGGTTAGCTTGTCTAAGCCGTTTTCAATATAAAGTTAGTATGTATGCTAACGTTTAGCTTGTCTATGGCATTTTCAATGTTAAGTTAGCATTTATGCTAACAGCAGCTGTAGTCTGTATTGCACTGTAATCTCTCAAATCTTTTTATTTATGTCATTTACCTAATTAATGATTAATGATTCATGGCTTGTTATTGTGACAACACGAGTCAAACCCACCAAAAATGTATACATTTGTGTATTTCATTAAAGACACAAAGCTAAGGAGCTAAGTGCTACCAGCTAATCAAACAGCTAAAGATGTTGGAAGATGGCTGCTTGCACATGCGCAGTTCAGCAAAGTGTGTGTGGAGAATGGAATGTGTGTGTGGGATGCAGTACCTGCCTTCGCCAGTAGTGGCCGATACTGAGTTACCTCCCGTTAGCACACTAAGTCGGTAAAAGTGATTTTTGGGGACAACCCTGAAAACTTCACAGGGCATAGTTCTGACCTTCATTTGAATGAATATGAGGTAATATTTCACACAAAAATTGGACCCCACGGCGTGACTGGGCTGTCTGATGCATGGCCACACAATGTAATAATAACACACACACACACCACACACACACACACACACACACACACACACACACACACACACACACACACACACACACACACACACACACACACACACACACACACATACATACAAACAAATACACACACATAATTGGGGTCACTTTACACACTATATTACACACACACACACACACACACAGCAGATTTGTATTCTATTTTCTTCGGGTAAATATATATTTTATTGATCTCCCCTTCATCGTCTTTATCTTCAGACTTTAAGAGTTGTTTTCTCCGGAGGCCGCGCTGACGCAGAGAGCGTGTCTTTAGAGAGTGGGTCGTGTTGTGCAATAGCTCCCTGTCCTTATCGCTGGTGGTGTGTGTGTGTGTGTGTGTGTGTGTGTGTGTGTGTGTGTGTGTGTGTGTGTGTGTGTGTGTGTGTGTGTGTGTGTGTGTGTGTGTGTGTGTGTGTGTATGTGTGTGTTTGTGTGTGTGTGTGTGTGTGTGTGTGTGTAGGTGGTGTGTGTGTGTGTGTGTGTGTGTGTGTGTGTGTGTGTGTACAGTGTGTGGGGGTGGGGGTTGTGTGTGGGTGTGTGTCTGTGTGTGTGTGTAGGTGTGTGTGTGTGTGTGTGTGTGGTGTGTGTGGTTGTGTGTGTGTGTGTGTGTGTGTGTGTGTGTGTACAGTGTGTGGGGGGTGGGGGTTGTGTGTGGGTGTGTGTGTGTGTGTGTACAGTGTGTGGGGGTGGGGGTTGTGTGTGGGTGTGTGTGTGTGTGTATGTACAGTGTGTGGGGGGTGGGGTTGTGTGTGTGTGTGTGGTGTGTGTGTGTACAGTGTGTGGGGGGTGGGGGTTGTGTGTGTGTGTGTGTGTGTGTGTGTGTGTGTGTGTGTGTGTGTGTATGTACAGTGTGTGGGGGGTGGGGGTTGTGTTGTGTGTGTGTGTGTGTGTGTGTACAGTGTGTGGGGGTGGGGTTGTGTGTGTGTGTGTGTGTGTGTGTGTGTAGGTGTGTGTGTGTGTGTGTGTGTGTGTACAGTGTGTGGGGGTGGGGGTTGTGTGTGGGTGTGTGTGTGTGTGTGTACAGTGTGTGGGGGGTGGGGGTTGTGTGTGGGTGTGTGTGTGTGTGTGTATGTACAGTGTGTGGGGGGTGGGGGTTGTGTGTGTGTGTGTGTGTGTGTGTGTGTACAGTGTGTGGGGGGTGGGGGTTGTGGTGTGTGTGTGTGTGTGGTGTGTGTGTGTGTGTGTGTGTGTGTGTGTGTGTGTGGTGTGTGTGTGTGTGTGTGTGTGCGTGTGTGTGTGGTCATTGAAAACGTTCTCCACAGAAAATGAGCCGGGCCAATGAGTGTGAGTTTCTAAAGTTCATAAAGATATCTTTTTATTTTATTAGTTTTATTCTTTTCTCCTGATAGCTTTGTGAAGCACCTTGAGATCACGCTGTTTTTAAAGTGTGCTATATAAATGAAATGTATTATTATTATAATTATTATAAAGTAACTGAAGGCATCCTCAGACCTGAACGCCTCACAAGTTGTTGCTCACCCTGACAGCTTTGAATCTGATAGGGCGCCCTGGTCGTCATGGAGACAGGAAACGGTTTCTGTAATCTGTAACCCATCAGCGTCTTCATGATCACTTCCTCAGAAATGCAGTTCAGGGAAGTGAGCTACACTTGAATCTATATTGTAATATCTGTGTTTCTTGATGCTCTTAAAGCACTTTGAATGGCCTCGTGTTGAAAGATGCTTTATCAATATCATATTTATCAAGAGTCACAGAGCAGAGGACCTCTGTGACTCTGATCTCTGAGTCCTTCTTCTACTTTTTCACACACTTTGTTTTTTGCAGCTGCCTTTTTCAGTCTGGCTTTTAGTTCTTTAGTTGCTTGATTAAAAATGTTAAGCAGCAAACCCAATGTTAGTCATTCTGTATCTGTGTGAAAGAGTTTGTTATTTAAAATGTGTCTCCTACTGAACTGTTTCAAACACGTCATGTGGTCTTAATGTGATCTTATCTATAAGGACATGCAGCGTATTGCACAACACCTCTCATCACATCATGGCAGCTATTGCACCCCCCCCCCCCATGAGGGATGGAAGTGTTCTGGCCTCAAAGCACCGTTATTGGCATCAGCCGTTTTCTACAGGCATATTTGACCAACGTTTTTGTCTGTATGATTGTACTGAGTGTAGCCCATAGTGATTCCTCCTGATAGCTGATATAATAAAAGACTACAGGAACACTTATGAGGCAGTGTGCTGCTCTTCAACAAATTACAGCCAACAGGTGTCGTTAAAAGTTCAAAGTTATGGGGTCTCATTATTTGACCTTAAGGGCTATTCTGTATATGAGGTCCTGAAGTATCTGCTCCATTATCTGTATCAAATGCACATTGATGCCACCAGATGACACATAAATAATAGAAAGTACTACAAATTAATTAATTTACATCTTAAAAATAATATATACACAACAATTTTTTACAAATATCCAACCTTCAAATGTACATTTTAAATCAACGTTGCTCTGCACACTTGCTAGAGAACATTTGTGTGGTAATCTCAGTTCCTTTGTAGGGCTGCGAGAGTATGGATAAAAGTATGTGAGTAACTCTCACTGTAAACTATTGAATTATGGACCGATCATAACTCAGCTGTATGCACACACATTTAGCACGGGTTAGGAACGGCTCCGTGTTACAAGAGGGGTCGGGGGTTTGGTGGCACCACACACCACACACACACACACACACCACCCACACACACACACCCACACACACACACACACACACCACACACACACACCACACACACACACACACGCACGCACACACACGCACACACACACAACACACACACAC